>VWZY01006390.1:0-10826 GCA_013399075.1 Chloroceryle aenea
CAACCCCTAGGATTCTGTGAATCAAACAGTAAATAACACAACAGATGTCTCTTGGTGGAGCCTATAGGAGTTACGTGTGCAGTATTAGCTTAGCTCAGAAGCAAGGAGTCAGAAACAATCACCGACTATTATCTTTTAGTTGAAAGGAATCTTCTTTAAGTAAAAGTTGTTTTTTAGCCAGACCTCTCAACCTTTAATATTAATAATTCTACCACCACATTCCTTCCTCCTACAGCATCATAGACTATAAATTGTCTCAGTGTGTGGGGCGTATTTTCTAGGTAATGGAAGTTACTGTTCTGGATTCCAAGCACACAGTAGCTGTTCCTTCAGAAAGAATTACTACCAATGGTCTTTTAACTTACCATACAATAAGCTGCAGTGGATTTCCTCTACTGTCCTATAAAGACATTTGGTACTTCCTGAGTGGGCAGAGACTTCCCTCCTAAGTAAAAAAAAAAGCCAAACCAGCTGCAAGGAGATAACAGTACATCTTAGATAAGATAGTTAAACTTGCAAAAGACTGACTGCTTAAACAGTTTTCAGAAAAACGCAGGACCTTGAGCATAGGACTTCAATTATAAATCTTCAGACTTACCTACATTACATGACAGTTTTACAGCAACCTGTAAAAGATGTCCTTCCTTTCAATGAGAAGTGAAGTTTATAGGAAGAAAGAATATATTTTATTAAAGCAACAGAGATGAAGTCTCCTTACTCTTCAGACTCACACTCAAGGAAGTGATCTCCTGTCCTCAAACTGAATGTGCTTTTCTCAGTTCCTTCTGCCCACGTTTCTCTCCCTCTATATCTGACTAGTTATGTTCGTAAACTGCTGGGTGTGCCAGGCCCACTTCTTGCCTGGGGCCCATGTCAGATGTTCGTGACCTTAGAACATCATTTTACTGAGGAAAACAGTGGAAGTGATGCTGGCATGCCACTGTATCTAATGGCACTTCAGAGGCAGAGGACACCATAAAATAACCTTGGCCAAGGTGAGAGATTAGCAGACTTTCACATCAGAGGAATCCCAGCTAGCTGATCACAGGTGGGTGGTAACCCATGACATCCTTCACAGTGCTGGTAGCACACAAGTATAAGAGAGATGAGGACCCTCAGCACAATCTGGTTTGATCTATTCCACTCCTGCATGCTGAATTAAAAATGCAGACAGAGACCAAGGGTACTAATAAATTCCTTCCAGAAAAGAGCTGGGGAGTAAACTAACATATCCACAAGTGTGTATAATCAGGGAACCAGAGCCCAGGTCAGGAAGCTGTGTTATATAACACAGATGTACTCTTTGTCACCTTGTTTTGCAGTGATATCCCCTGGTCCTGTAAGGAAACAATAACTTACAGCTATTGGTAACACCACCTGTTTAAAAGAAGAGACAATGTACTACATTATCTCCTTCTTTCTTAACTATCCTTCCTACATCAATAAGAGACATGAAAATGTTGTCAGGTCTGTGATTGCTATGGATGGGATATAAAGAACCAACTGATACTGCAGCAAAGGAGTGAGGCACTACAGATGTGGGATTTCTCAGTAAAACAAAAAAACAAAAAACAAAACACAACCACAACCCAGTTTGACTTATCTACTTCTATGAGAAGAACATTTAAATTTTGTCACTTTAATGTTATTAATGTTGTAAACTGTAAGGAAAGTCCCAGTAAGAGTTGTGGCTTGACTCAAGCATGGTACTCAAGCATGGTAGGAGCTGAAGAATGAGGAACCATCAAACAAGTTAAATGTGTCCCCATTGTGTTGCAGCTGGAAGTCTGGTGAGCAACACTGTGAAGAAGAAATTATTAATGCCATATGTAGTTCACATTGTTTTATTTTTTACATTTACTTTTAACTTAGGCTGGAAACCATTAACCCTACTCTACTAAATCCACCACTAAGCCATATCTCCAAACATCACATCTATACAGCTTTAACACATCCAGGAATGGTGACTCAACCACCTCCCTGGGCAGCACATTCCAGTGCCTGACAAACCTTGCAGTGACATTTTTTTTCCTAATGTCCAGTTTAAATGTCCCCTGGTGCAGCTTGAGACCATTCCCCCTTGTTCGATCACTAGTTACTTGTGACAAGAGACCAGCACCTCCCTCTCTACAGCATCTTTTCAGGTAGTTGTGGAGAGCAATAAGGTATCCCTTCAGATTCCTTTTCTTCAGACTAAATAGCCCCAGTTCCCTCAGCTGCTCCTCAAAAGTCTTCTCCAGGCCCTTCACCAGTTTAGTTGCTCTTCTCTGGACCAGTTCCAGCACTTCAATATCTTTCTTGTATTGAGGGGCCCTAAAAGGAACACAATACTCAAGGTGTGGCCTCACCAATGCCAAGTGCAGAGGGACAATCACTTCCCTGGTCGTGCTGGCCACACAGTTTCTAATAGAAGCCAGGATGCCATTGGCCTTCTTGGCTACCTGGGCACACTGCTGGCTCATGTTCGCCTGGATGTCCACAAGCACCCCCAGGTCCCTTTCAGCCAGGAGGCTTTCCAGCCACTCTTTCCCAGGCCTATAGTGTTGCCTGGGGTTGTTGAGGCCCAAGTGCAGGACACGGTACTTGGCCTTTTTGAAGCTCATATAATTGACCTTGGCCCGTCAATCCAGACTGTCCAAGTCCCTGTGTAGAGCCTTCCTACCATCAAGCAGATCAGCACTCCCACCCAACTTGGTGTCATCTGCAAACTTACTGAGGGTGCATTCTATCTTCTCATCAAGATCATTGATAAAGATGTTAAACAGAAGTGGTCNGGAAACAGTGTTGAAGGCTTTACTGATGTTCAGGAAGACAACATCCACAGCCTTTCCCTCATCCATTAGGATCATCTTGTCATTGAAGGAGATGAGGTTCATCAAGTAGAACCTACCTTTCATAAACCCATGCTGACTGGGACTGATCACCAATTTGTCCTTTATATGGTGCATAATGGCACCCAAGGTGATCCACTTCATGACCTTCCCTGCCACCAAGGTCAGACTAACAGGTCTGTAGTTCTCCAGATCCTCTTTTTGGCCTTTCTTGTAGATGGGAGTAACATTTGCTACCCTCCAGTCCACTAGGATGTTCCCAGTTAGCCAGGACTGCTGGTAAATGATGGAGAGAGGCTTCATAAGCACATGCACCGTCTCATTCACTACTCTTAGGTGTAACCCATCTGGCTCCATAGACTTGTGTATGTTTAAGTGGTGTAGCAGGTCACTGACTATTTTTTCTTGGATTGTGAAGGTCTCATTCTGTCCCCCCTCCATGTCTTCCAGCTCAGGGGGCTGGATGTCTAGGGAACAACTAGTTCTACTGCTAAAGACTGAGGCAAAGAAGGAATAAAGCACCTTAGTCTATTCCTCATCCCTTGTCACTGTTTCCCCCTGCATCCAATAAAGGATGGGGATTCTCCCTAGTCCTCCTTTTGTTGTTAATGTATTTATAGAAACATTTTTTTTTGTCTTTAACAGCAGGTTGAGTTCTAGTTCGGCTTTGGCTCTCTTAATTGTCTCTCTGCATAGCCCGGATACTTCTTTGTAGTCCTTGTGAGAGACCTGCCCCCTCTTCCAAAGGCCATAAACTCTCCTTTTGTTCCTGAGTTCCAGCCTAAACTCTCTATTTAGTCAGGCCAATCTTCTCCACCATCTCATCTTTCAGCACCTGGGGACAGCTGCTCCTGCAACTTTAAGACTTCATTCCTGGACTCCTTTACCCTTCATGACTGCCTGAGTATATCTTTATTTAATATGGCAATATACCAGTGTATAACAGCAGGAGTCTGTGTTCTCATGTATTTTTGTTTCCTGTCCACCTGGTGTACAGGTCTGATAACAGGTATTACCTTCTCTACAAGCTTTGTATCTCCTGGATCTTCAGACAATCACATTTGCAACAGCAATGCAGCTATCTCTACCTTACAACTACAGTTAAAAGCAACAAAACTGTGTGGCTTATTAGTATTTTTATAACACAAGAACATTGTGTTGATCTAGATTAACTCCTTATACTTTTTCCCTACGGTTTAAAGGGTGTGAAAACTTTATACTCCTGTGGTAATTGTTTTCTCCATAGTACCAAAGTTTGATTTACCACACAGAGAGAAAGCTTATTCCTGGAGAGCTAACACCACTGATATGTTCCTTGCTATCACTAGATTATTCCTCATCTTTCTACTCTCTACAGCCCATAAGGGCACCCCTAATCTAAGAAAACACTGTACATCTTCTGCCCCTGCTCTCATTTTATTTGGTTTACTAACATGATTATTACATTATACTTCAAGTTGAGAATTTATCACACATTTACATTTTTAAAATACTTCGTTTTTTAGAAAGAGAAGCATATAACCCACAATCTGAAAAAGCTTGATGTGTACTGAATATAATGTCTATTGTGAGCTAAATTACAATAATTAATATCTCTAAATACAAACATATAAAACCCCACTAATGATAGTAAACAGTATTGAAGTATGAACTGAAGTAATCATATATTGTATATATGACAGGCAGAGACATGTCATGCACTTAGAAAAGACTGATCATTTCTGCTTGTTCTCAGGCCAAAGAGAGAACTGCTTCTGAATTTGAGGCTTTTTTAAAGCTAAGGGGTTTTGGGTTTGTTTTTTCCCTTATCAGGCACCAAAAGATTTTTTTTTGATTTAGCCCTATCTCAAGATGAAATCCAATCACACAAAGGCACGGAAATAACCTTACTGGGACGGAAGTTAACAATGATACCTGGGAGCCTCTGTTTGATATTTACACCAAGGTATTTGATCATTTTGAAGTGAAGTGTTTCATAAAAGCTCAGAGGAGAGATGAAGGACTCAGACTGAATTTGTCTCCAGAAAATGGCAGGTATCCTTGTGAAATATTTACACCAAAGTTTCAGTAAACTAGTGGAAGACTCCCACAAGCTCCCAGAAAAGCTTAGTATCTTGCAGTAATCCATAAATGAGCAAGAGGATAAAATATCTTCCTTACACTATATTTCAGTGCTTTTAGATCAGAGTTAAATATAGACATTATGGCTAGATAGAATAAGAAAAGCATGTTACCTCTGCCAGTGTTATGAAGACTGTCGGTTTGGCAGCTTTCAAGAGTATAATTTTGTACATGGACTTTTATCAAGAAAGTTTCCTGTTCTAGATCAACAGTGGAAACAGTACACAGAAATATGTGTAGTCGCCAGCATCTCTGTACTCTCTTATCCGCGTGACTCATCTCTTAAAATAGAAGATATTCTATGCCTGCAAGATCCTTGGACTTTCTGCTCAGGTCAACTGATCGCTAACTTTCAGGCAATTGTTTTCACCAAAATGTTGGGTCTTTTACTTTATAGCAGATAAAGTTATTATCAGTGTGTATAACACAGGAGTGCTCAGGACCCTCAATAAGGTAGCAGAATTCAAAGGGTGCCTCTGTAGAAACAGATGTAAAGCTATGATCCTAGTCATCAAGGATTTCCTAGGGCTCTAATTCTCTGTTTGCTTGAGCCATAGCTCAACCCACTATGGAGCTGACTTTTTGTTTATTTAAGGTACTACATATAATATACATAAGTATATGAAAATTACAACTCCTGTAGGAAAAGAAGGGGAACAAGAAAATGCACAGATTTTTCCATCCATTTCCTTATATATTTTAATTATCAGAAAGATGATTAAGTATCAAGCCTCACCATCTGCCCCTTCACCCGTTATTATCTGTCTTCATTTCCTCAGAGAAATAAAGGTTGGGAGAGGTTGGTTTTCAAGTGGTCAAAGTCTTTGGGTTTTTTTCAGATTCCATTGAAAATTCCATTGAAAGAAGCCTACAAATATTGAGCTGTTTATTTTCCATTCCTGTTGATTAAAGCACGAGCTCATTTTTTACTCTGCCTGTTCATACTCTTAATAAACTCATGCCCTGTGGTACTGGTGACTTTTACAAATCAACTTCTTAAGTACCCATCAATCTTTACACATAGCATTAATGTTTTATTGTTCTTGTTCTGGTAGTAATGATTTTTCACTTCCTCTGCTGATTTTTTTAATCAAAAGTAATTTACAGCACTATTCACCAAGATGAGACTTTGCCAATTGTAAATACATCACATGTGTGTTCTCTGTCACTTGGTCAAATCAGAAACTTGACATATGCTTTGCTGCCTTCAAATCAACCCATATCAGGTAATAAATAAAAAAGTCCTGTAGGAATTTCCTTATTCATATATAAAGAAAAAATATCATTTAAGGCACTTAAAATTCTGTGGGATTTTTTGTTTGGTTGGTTTTGGGTTTTGTTTGTTTTCCGTTTGTTTTTTCTGTAAAGAGTTTTTGCAGGTAATTTTATTATGCATAACTGCATGAAATAGCCTTTTAAAATAACTTCTTTTATAACACTTTGATCTGCAGTCTCATTAAAACCCCCAGATTTATTAACACATGTAGATGATTTGTCACTATTTAGGAAACAACCATTTTGGAAGTTACTAAGCTGATTATGACTATCTTAAAAGCTGTTCAGAATCAATATGAATCAAGACAAACATCTACTTGTTTTTCATGTATGATCGATTCTACAAGGAGTTCCAAAATTCTCCAAGACCTCACTTAACAGGTGATCAGCTTTGCCAAAGATTTTTCTTACACCATTCACAGAAACCTCACTTTTAATTCTCTCCTGTGCAATAGAGATAAGACTGTTTCCTTTCTAATACACTGTTTTGTGTGAGTTTAAACTCATAAGCTCCTTGGATAGCGATAGCCTTTTCCTGTAAGCATTATATAGTGTATCTTATTACTTCCAGTAGGAATGATATTAAAATTATAAAAGTAATACCTATTAGATCTTCTCAGCAATAATTTATAACCATTTGCTAAATGCTCTGTGGATAATTTCAAGTATTTTTTTTTATATTACTGCAAACAAAATGTCAGTTGATCACCCATCTGTGAATTTTCCATCAATGTGCTTTGTAACATTGTTAATAAGTAAACATCCAGTCAATATTTGTTAACTTTTCTAAAATTAATATTTACATTCACATATACTTAAAATTTTGTTATCTTGGAAATTTTTCAGAGCTGAAAGCAAGAAATTAACTTGTCCCTTGGTAGAGACATTGTAAAAATGTCTTTTTCTGTCCCTCTCCCTGCTGTTTAAGAAATAGGCTGATGAGATCACAGACAGTTAAGTGCTTCTTTCTTCCATTCCTGTTGCCAAAAAACTTCAGTCTACAGAAAAGATCATTTCTTCTGGCAATGTGTAATCCTCGAATTTTGAACAAGCTTGACATTTACATTATATAATTAGGAGTAGCGGTTATGTTGCTATTCTGCTTTTTCCATATGGCAGAAAAATCCAACATCAGAGACTGAAAGTTCATGCCACCATTATACATTCAATAGCCCATCTCCACTGAAATACAGTTTTCCCTTCTCATTTACGCTAGGTGGTTATCAATTTGTATTACAGGTAGCACTGCCAGATGGAGTAACGGAGGAACGGGATTGCAAATGTGTGTGGGAGCGGAAAGGGGGCAGGGGTGAGTTATCAGCTCACAAGGTGCAACTTGAGGACACAGATTAGGCACAGGACTGACAGCTGCATTTGGAAAAGAAAAATCAAAGTAATTAAACAAAAAAGACCAGCCTACACTATAGCAGTTTCGTCTGTGCACTGTTTTTCTGAACCGCAGGCCCCTTAAAGTGCTTGATTCAACAGAGATGGAAAGCAACCCTGCAGCTGCATTGTAAGACCTACAGCTATATGCTGCCTTAAGCAGCAGTTGGAACCATACTGCTATCAATCATACATTAGAAGCAACTGAAATACAGGCACCATATCATTATAAGTCATAATAAGGAAACATTTGAAGGAATCTGCGTGAAACTATGAGGACCTTCCACCAGATTTTTCTAGTTGCCTACTCTGTGGTATATTAGAATGTATTTGTAGAATCATAGAATCATTAAGGTTGGAAATGACCCTCAAGATCATCAAGTTCAGCTGTCTACTAAACATTATCAGGAACACTAAACCATGTCCTGAGGTGCCACACCTAGACATATTTTTAAACACCGTATCTAGAAATTTTTTGAACACTTCCATGTATGCTGATTCCACCACCTCCCTGGGCAGCCTGTTCCAATGCCTCACCACTCTCTCAGTAAAAAAAAGTTTTTCCTAATATCCAACCTCAACCTTTCCTGGAGCAACTTAAGTCCATTTCCTCTTGTCCTGGGAGTCACCTGGGAGAAGAGACCAACACCCACCTCACTACAACCTCCTTTCAGACAGTTGTGGAGAGCAATAAGATCTCCTTTCAACCTTCTCCAGACTAAACAATCCCAGATCCCTGAGGTGCTCCTCATAAGACATTTTCTCCAGACTTTTATCAGCTTTTTTGCCCTTCTCTGAACTCACTCCAGCACCTCAATGTTTTTTTTTTTTTAATACTGTGGTGTCCAGAACTGAACACAGTACTCAAGCTGCGTCCTCACCAGTGCTGAGTGCAGGGGCATGCTCACCTCCCTCCTCCTGTAGACACACTGTTTCTGATACAGGCCAGGATGCTGTTTGCCTTCTTGGGCACCTGGGCTCACTGCTGGCTCATGTTCAGCTGTCTGTCCCCCAGCACCCCCAGGTCCTTTTCTGCCATGCAGCTTTCCAGCCACTCCCCAGTCCTGTAGTGTTGCTTGGGATTGTTATGACCGAAATGCATTTTGCCTCATTAAACCTCATACAACTGGCCTCGGCCCATCATTCCAGCCTGTCCGGATCCTTCTGCAGGTAGGAAGGTACTCCCACTTTGGTGTCATCTGCAAACTTATTGAGGGTGCACTTGATCCCCTCGTCCAGACCACCAATAAAGATATTGAAGAAGACTGGTCAAAACTCTGCACAGATTTGCTACCAGGATGGTTATACATAATACTAATATTCAAATGCCTAGTAATGTATAGAACATCCAGACATGCTAAACTCCATCACAGATGTCAACATCACTTGGAAAAAAGGTTCTTATGAGTAAGAATATGATGTTCAGGGAGATCAGAAGAGACCAATTCCTTTCCTATCTTCAGTACACATGTCTTGTGACCAGCTAAACATTACCCAGTCTTGTCAGCTGCTAAAGACTACCACTCCCCCACTTACACTGTGGAGACAATATTTGGTATCCACTAAGTGAGAGCTCTGTGAAGCACAAATCCTAGGAGAAGAGATAGGAATGCAAATTAGCTTGTTCAAAAAGAGTCACAAGCAAAAGGTCTTAATTATTCTTTAAAACAGTATAAATGAAAGCCATGGTCAGTTCTGTTAAAAAAACTGCTGCTTTCACCAAGGTCACAATTTAGGCAATGTAAGCTTTTAAATTCTCTGTGAATGCAGAAAAGGTGAGTCAGGCATAACCTTGATGTACTGAAAATGTATTTATAATGAGATCTTCTGTCTACATGCAGCTCACTAAGTAAAGATATGACTAAAAGAGATATTTTTTTTATCAGAAAATAAGAAGTTTGGAGTATATTTGTAAAATTCAGATTATTTCACTCACTTCTACCGCTGTAATATTCTTTTTTATTTTCTAGTACTGAAGAAGCTCATCTCCCTTAGAGTGGAATTAACTGGAATTTAGTTTTGGAAGGCTAAAGGTCTTCCATATATTCAGGACAAAGTGGAAAAAAAAGTAATTTCAAAAGCTGAGATAGAAGGATTTTCTTAACATCAGCTGGCCTATTTCATGGCACACAAGGAAGCACAGTAGGACTACTTTAAAGAGAAA
This sequence comes from Chloroceryle aenea, assembly GCA_013399075.1. NCBI lineage: Eukaryota > Metazoa > Chordata > Aves > Coraciiformes > Cerylidae > Chloroceryle > Chloroceryle aenea. The sequence continues at coordinate 9,778 of VWZY01006390.1, forward strand.
ATAGATAACCTAGCTTCTTTTAATGTTCTCAAAACACTAGCAGGATCTTCAGTGATATTAAATGGTAGAGGAAATATGTATTTTAGGGCTTGCCCGCACAAAGAAAATATGCTTTATTCACATCCATTACTATTGATACAATTATAATACTATTGTAGGCTAATTATAATATGAGAAGTAAATTAGATTATACCAGTACAATTTCATTCAAATAATGCTTCACCAGGATTAACTGAGTTGGAAGAGAAAATTAAAAATCATACCCTGGAAAAACTTTTGTGCCAGGAGAATAACTGTGTGTAGAGAAAATCTTCAGTACACAATTTTTATGAAGTCTCATCGGTGGTTACTTAATATTTTTATGGAAACATAAATTGAAGCAAATGCATCTGCATGAAGGTCTTGGTCCTAAATGTCACCCTTATCTTTGAGAAAGCTATCTTCGAGTCTCATTGATATGTGAATATACTATTACAGAAAGATAATGATTTTCAGTAAGTGGTTATATACTGTCATTATCAGGATTGTTACAAGATCGTGCTTTAATATTTTCCTATCTACCATTTGGCAGCTTAAATGCTGAAGCACATGATTTGGAGTCTTGCAGTATCTGGAGAGACAACACAGCATAGCTAAATATATAAATATTTAGGGAAACTGAAGGAGTAACACTGAGTTTTCTGAAACTGATGTAATGTAACTGAAAAATAGCCACCTAATAAATAATGCGAAAGTAAACTCAGGGGCACCTTACAGTTTGCTGCGATATGCACAGCCAGTAAGCTCATGGACAAATCCAGACCAGCTGAAGGCCTTAGAAGAATCAAGGTGAACTTCCAGATATCTGTTGTGAGCTTCTGTGCAGAGAAAGAACCATGGGAATGAATGTGCCACAGCCCTGAGATGTATGCAGGGCTCAGAAGGGCTCAAACACACAGATGCAAATGCTGGCCAGAGACTTGTGCCCTCAGTGGCACTTTGTATTCTGGGAATTCCAGATATTTGACCATGCCTCACTCTTGTTTTTCCCTCCCCCAAAAAGGGGGGGG
>VWZY01006390.1:16349-37030 GCA_013399075.1 Chloroceryle aenea
AAAAGAAAGCTACACTTATTTAGGGACTCTGCAATAGATGAAATTGAGAGTTCAGCAAAAAATGTAGAACAAAGACTGCTGTCTCTCAAAGCATTACTGTTATTAAAGTTGAACTACTTCAGAATTGTTTGCATCCCTCTGTTACTCTTGATTTTTATTTACTAAATTAAAAGGGTTCTTTAGGGTTTTGAATACAAGACAGCATCATGGATATATGTGTGATTTGGATACAGTAATGCATCATGGCCCAGCATTTAAAGAAAGACAAGCATGAGGGAATCCTTGGTTTACATTTATAGTCATTTTCCAGAAGGTAAAAATTTGGGCAGTTCGAGTGGCCTCGGAGTTCTGAACTAGCTTCACTTAAATTTGTATGTATTCAGCTAATGTTTTGGTTTATTTTCTGGGACATTAAGATTTCAGATGAAATCTGAGTTGCCCAGACTTAGAGTCCAGTCAGTACAAACACCACTGTAGTCACTAGAGAGAGACAGCAACACATCCAGAAGGTTATACATACTGTTGAGAAGTAGACCTGTCTCCTTAGACTACTTTTCCCGACCTAATGATTAGAGGAAATCAAGCATGACTCAATCCTTCATACAGAGACCTTAGCTAAACTGCTGATAGTAGGTAGGCTGAATAAGAGTGTAAATGCTATTACCTCTGAAGTCACAATCTCAGAGAGACTCAGCTTTCATTTAACAGGAGCGGAAAAATCTTTTTAGGAATGCTAAGCACTCTAAAAAAATTTTAAATCTGGCCAATATACCACCATAGGTACTGGAAATCTCTCTCATTGTCTCTGCCCCAAATACTTTTCAATCTTTGACAAATCCAGACACAGAACATTAAATCTGTCTCTCGGGAAACCAGTGGGAGCTTTGCAATTAACTTCAATGAATTCAGAATTTAACTGATGAACTAGAGGCATGAAATGAAAACCAAGGTATAAGAAATAGGTTTTGAGATGCACTTTCAGTAATGTAGTTTACATTCCTGACATACAAAATGAAAGGCTGGTCCAAGCACAAGCCATATATCAAAAAAAGCACTGAAATATGAAGCAGAAGACAGAAAAATAAAGTGTGAGCAGAGGTGAACAGATGGAGCACTGTCAGAAAAAAAAGAGGAGCAGGGCTTTGAAGTCATGGAACCACTCCAGACTGACACTCAAATACTAAGATCAGAAACTGATCTTCTCATAGTGTAAATTCTGCCTTGGTTACCAGAAAATAAAATCAGGTTTCCATTACTTAATTTTCATAATCTAGAGTCAAGCCAAATTTCTTAATCCAGATTTGCTTCGCTTTGTGTCCAGTGCAGAATGAGCAATGCACGAACAACATAATGAATAGAAGACTGTGAGAAGTCAATTCTGATTTTGTTGTTAGTGCTATTACCTAATCTCTAGAAAGCAGATGAAAACCAAGACCAGGAAGCATTTATCGTGTTATGTGTTATCTTCTTTAAGTCATGCAAAAAATAACCCAGGAGTATATTTTGTTGGTATCACTAGCTGATGAAGCTATGGTTTCACAGTATTTTCCTAAAGCATCAGCTCAGTTCTGTTAGCATTGATTAACCTGGTATTAACTCAACATTAATATGATATTAAATCAAAATTCTCATTTAGAGATCACAGTGTTGAAATTTTTTATATGGCTGAACTCTTCTTTCCTTCATAAACATTAGGAATCACTCTTTTAGTGATAGGCAACATTGCAGAGTCAATGGAGTAATGTCAAATTATATCAGTTATGAAGCTGGCCAAGGTTCAAAGTTAAAGTTTCTAAGGTATCACAGAGCAGACAATAGTTATGTGGTTGAAAGCATTGTCACATAAAATGCCATCAGTAGGACAAATACAGTTAACTTCTCTTACTTATTCCACATATAAGTAAATTTAATGGCTAGGAATGCTAAAAAGAACTTCAGACTTCTAGGTGTTCTTCTTCAGTCATGGAAAAATAACATAACTCTGCTATTATTCCCCCCCTCCTTTTTTTATTTTTTAATGAGCATTGCTGCCTTAAGGGTTGGTTGTTGTACAATTAATTTCTTGATAGGCTGCTATATGGACAGTGGTAGCAGATCACCAGTAATTCTTATCAGAGACGCTTATTGTGGATATATATACAGAATTACCCTACAGCTTCAATTTTCATTTTAAAAATTCCAGAAGAAAAGGCTATGCCATATTGTCAGAAAAGGCTGATATGATCTTCTTCCAACTGAATGAAATCTACCTCATGTTGATATCATGAGATCAGAGTCAGGCCCAAAGCTTTAAAGGGAGAAGCTGTTTAAAAATCCTGATTAAAGCACATTAAGTTTTTATGGTTAATTTCATACCCTGCACATCTTCAGAGGCACAGCTGAGTTCCTTAAGCTTTTCATTTGTGTGTGGAATTAGCCCCGTCCTTTTAGGCTAAAGTAATAATGCCATAATATTTAATTTAATCTCATGATATTTTTGGTAGCCAGACACTGAGCAGAGAGAACCAAGTGCTGTTTTCATTTGCTGCTTTCTTTACATAGTGACATGAAGGTAACCACAATACAACTCATGGTATGGAATCTTCTGATATAAATTTCCAGACGTATTTTAAACTGTTAAGAATTCCTCCAGTATGCCATCCCTATATTTTTGTCTGTTGGCTGGTACAGAGTAAAATGCAGTGGGCACTGTTACAGAAATTTGGTAACCACTGATTTGGTTTACTGAATTCTTCTATTCTTTGAGAGTCCTCTGCCAAACACCTGTCCAAATATAGTTTCGTCACTGAATGGTTTATTGTTCTTAGCATGCTAAAGAATCTTTCGTCTCTGTAGCTGGATGCAATTCTGCAAAATTAAAACTCACTCAACCTATTTGGAATGGCTGTTTTGCTGTGCCTACAAATTACTACCATACATTCTGAATTAGACTGTCACAATAGTCCAGGGCAACTGCTTCAGTTACATTTAAGGATATGCCTATACTTTCTGCATTTTTTTTCCCTGCAAAGGGATGAACCAGCTATATCCATTAGTCCTGGTCAAGAAATGAGAAAATTTGCATACCTGTTGTTTTGCAACATTTATTAATCTAAAACAATAACGGGAAATATTTTTGTCCAGCTAGCAGTCTGATTTGGAAGCGTCTTACACTTGTTTTGCCTTCTTGACATAATGCTATGAATACAAGACTCAAAAGTCAGTAGGAAAAAAGACTTTTACCTGCAACACAATCTTCAGAGTTTTGAATTAATGATAAGCTTTTTACTTAACTGAGAAAGGAGGAAAGATTTATGAGATGCAAGTTCAACTACCACTAAAATTACATCCTTGGAAGCAGTCTGCTTCTTTGACCAGAGAGCGCAGATGTGTGCTTGTGCAGCATGCAAAAGTAGTTTTCAGCTAATCCACATCTGCTCATTTGTGCGCAGTCTGTACCAGCCCATATTGCACAGCACTCAGAAAGCTGCACCAGGACCTACTGATCCACAGAGTAATGATGGAGAATGTGACCACTAGCTGCAGCAAAGGCAAGCCTCCTTAGAGGGACAGTCTCAGCATCTGAGATGTTGGATCTACAGCCAAACAGCTCCTGAGCCTGACTGCATTTCAGCCAGTGACATCTGGACTCCTTGTCATCCTGAGATTGAGATGTTTGCCAATGTCACAGGGAAAAGGAACACCAGGAAACATGACACTGCTAAATTCAATTTATTAAGTGGACCAAGCAAGGGATAAGCTTCGGCTGCAAAAGATACATACTCACACACAGATAAACCAAGACCCACCTGCTCTGACCAGATACAGTGTCAGGATCTGTTCAGCAGCTAAGCATCAACAAGTAAGTTTCACCTTGGGTCCTCCTTCTTCTACAGTGTTGGATGTCTACATAGCAATGTTTCCCTTGATCTCAATTATTGGAGGGTTTTATAGTCAGGATTTGGCACAGGCTGCCAATCAAATCAGTATGCAGCGATATCACTGCCTCCCTTCCCAGCAGTTTGAAATAATGCACTTGCATTACCATGTTGATCCACAGCCCATACCGAGGCTCAATACACTCAGTTCTTGTTCACATTTTTTTGCCAGCTATTATTCATTATACTCAACTGTGGATCAAACCATAGTCATGAAAGTACAGCAACAACCAACCTGGCCCCTTTTTCCTCTTGATCTTTCCTGACAGTCCTTCTTCATGGACGAATCACTCATAGAGGGAAACCAGAAAATCTGAACAAAGATGTTCCTGCAACATGCTCTGGACAAAGCTCAATTCCTCTTCTATAGATACAACTTAAATAACCAGACTCTACAGTCAAATAGCAGGTGATCCACTTATTCAAAAAAGCAAGTTCCTATGTGGACATGACTGGACAATGCCCCAAGAAGGTTTTTCTAGTCTTGCCCTGCTTTGGGTGCAGGGTTTGTCCTCCAGAGATCCCTTCCAATTCTTAACATCCTCTGACATAATCTCCCTTCAACACAAGCTGTTTGTTGTTGACTTTACTGCTTACATCCTTTCAACAAGACAACAGTGAGGCAACCCTGAGACAATTTATATGCACAAAGACAGACAAATACTCAGCTGAAATAACCATCAGGGGAGCTTTTCAACATCTCTCCCAAACGTCAGAGTAGAAGCCAGCTTTTGGAGATTATATTTTGAGGGTACTTATTCATTGTAATAATTAAAGGTGTCATAGGTATGAAAAAAATTGGTTCTTACTACTGGCTTAACAATCCTTTTTCTCTTTAGGGTTGCATTCAGAAACTGTAACATGTTGATTCAATGCTGCAACATACTGAAAAAAAGCTGTGTTGATGTAATGTAAAAACAATCCATTGATCATTCTGACATCCAACAAATAACTTTTCTTCTTTAATCTGGAAATAATGGCTGTTGCATGTGTTACTAAATCATGCTATTGTTATTCTGCAGAGAGTCTTTATTGCTCGGCTTTAGGTTTTTGGGTTTATTTCTTTTTCACTGGTGTATATTTCCAGCTTTCTCCTTCCAGGTGCCATTGTGACATTTCTTTTACAGTGGAATGTGGATAGAGCCAGATGAGCAACTTACAGTGTACAGTTCACATATTTGTTATTATCTACAGCTCACATGATACCAGAGAGAAAGAAAAAGTCCTTTCCCCAAAGACTAACCACCATAAAAACAGAATGACCTAAAGAGACTGTAAATTCAGAACTGTGAATCCTGCTGGGATAAAAACAAACAAACAGTACTTACAGATTTCAGTTCAGTAGACTACCTTTCAGATGACTGTTCTGGCCTTCCTTATCAAGTACCAGTGAGTTATTTTGAAGTACTTCTTAACAGTTACTCCTCTTGAAAATGATCTATGTGCGGATTTTTATTAATTAGTAATTTGGGTTTTGTTTTTTTTTTAGATATTAAAAACCTACTTTTAGGAATATAAATCAAACCATATATTTCCTCAGAAATACTTGCCATATCATTTTACTAGCTATTCACCATTTATGCCTGTTACAGCTACACAGCTACCATGTTATCTAATTGACACATCTTACACAACAAAACCCAAATAGCCTCGATGGGACATTCAGCCCAGTGACATTCAGCATAAACCACAGCTCCTTTCCGTCTCTCATCACCAAGTTTCCTTCCCACGTGCAAGAAAGCACAAAGGCAAAAGTCCACATATGCATCTGAACCTGGAGTTCACGTTCACAAGCCCAATTTAGACAGTTATATCCTTTTTGCCAACTTTAAATAAAGCTTCCAATTTAGTTCCCTGCAACAAACACAGACTAGTAACCATTTAAAAAATAGTTGCCAAGACTTGACAGTGCAGCTGTGTGAGTAGCATTAACATCGCCAAAGATATTCAACTGGCTTCTAATTAGAAATGTGATTTAATGTTTTTACCACCCTTTTTATTTTTCTTTTTAAAACATCCACATGTTGGACGTTTTGTTTCACAGTAATTAATTCTGAGTAAATAGCTGAGATACATAAAGAGATTAAATTTTTTGTTTCAAATGTAAGGCACTTTTAAAGGTTCATTTGTTGAGTCAAAGAATTAAATCAGTATTGTACATTCATAATATAACATGTCCCACAGCTTCATTATTGATCTTAAATACTAAGTACCCAACTAAACAAGATGGTAGAAAAAAAAACCAAAACAACAAACTTCTATAAAAATATTAACAAAAATCTAAAACTCTGAAAAAGACCCATCAGCATATTTATAAGGAAATATTTCTGTTCTTCACCACCATACCCACCCCCTCAAAATGAAACTTAACAGCAGAAATTATTTTAGCTGAAAAGAAAATATTTCACTTCAGAAACATTGCCAACTGGGAGATCCAGAGAAACTGTAGTTCTAATGTTTCTTCTTAGTAGTCTCCCTCACAGATTTATCTTCTAGGCTGCACTACAGTTTCAATGGTGCAACGACTTTTCGCATCATGAGAGAAGACAGACTTATCATGGAATTCTGTGGTCAGAGCACATCAGAAGCAATTTAATGTAACTAGAGTGTCCAGTCTTATAATCTAAGAAAAGTTAACCATGATTCCCATGATGCACTGTAGCAGAAATTTGAATTAAGTATCTTATTATCAGCCAAATATTGGAATATTCAAACACTTGTATATTTAAAGGAAAATAACAGAATGAAATGAGATACCTGTGAAAATATTTGTTTTGTCAAAATAACACTTTCTTTACAAAATATGTATTGACTATAAACCAATAAAAAAAAATACAATCAGTCTGACTATCTAGAGCAAATGTGTTTACATCCAATGGCTACCTTTTTTACCTATTTAACTTTGCATTAAGAGTGCTATAGTATTTCTCTCTCTGTTGGCAAGGCTGGATCTCACAGCAGTATATTGCCCCAGAAGCACAGAAAGAAGTTTATCACAGCTTCCTCTGACATTGTGCATTCAGAGAGTGGCACACAGACCAAACAATTGAGTAAATATTGTTTAGAAGCCTTTGAAATATAGAAGCAAGAGAAACGTAAGCAAGGAACTTTATTAAATAGACCAGTCACCTGCTTTCATTGATTTCTGTGAGACTAATTGCAGCCATCTGAGTTGCAAGAACCTCTGACGGACAACCTTTGAGCAAACAAAATGTCTGCCCAAACTGCAGTTTTGCATTCCAGGACAGTTATGTCTCTGCTTGCCAGCTACCATGACTACTGTTTCTTCTGAATATTTCCTGCTTTTGAAACATGGTTGAACAACCTTGTTCTTACTAGTTCTAAAATGGTTCTTGCAATGCCTTAACAAAAGGTTAATTCAAAGCTTTGTCATAAGTCAGGTACGGAAAATAGCATATTCCAGAACTTTTCATTGCTTCTTTTACCTTACTTATCCACCTCTTTTCTCAAATATATTTTCCATTGTTGATCCAAAACTGCTGTGCAGGAAGAAAATGATTAGCAGACTGTCAATTCTCATATCATGATTAGTACAGTGAGTAAAGTTTGATGCCCAAGTTCCCAGAGTTCATGGATTATATGAAAAACTGAACAAACTTTTTGAAGAGAATGGGAAGAGTGAAAAAGTTTGATAAAATGCCTCTCACATTTTCTCGTGTTACAGGGAGCTGATTGTTTTTTTTAAAAAAAGCATTCAAAACAAACAAACAAAAATTATTTTACTGAGCCTGGAGGTTTTTTTAGAAGTGTAAAACCATTTGGATTTTTTTTTTTTATTTCTTTCAGGATTTTGATTAGCTCTTCCTTATGCAAAAGATGTCAACTATTTTAAAAGCTACAGGGTGGGTCTCTAATCCACTAAAGATCTCAGCTGTCATAGTGTTCCACACTGGAAAGGCCACTTTTTCTATTCCAGACAGAGGAATGAAATTGTCTACCTTACAGAACATTTTGCTGAGGCAACAGCCCCTTCTTGACTGGTTTGTAATGGGCTTTGGAGAGTGATTTGTTATGAGACAGAACATAAGGCAGGTATAAAGTACTGCTCACTTTCATTAGCAGCCCGTGACAGGGTCCATGAGGAGCACCTCACTGCAGGAACACCCAGGCCAATGCTCTTAAAGGAACTGAAGGTGTGTCAGATTTTTAAAAGCTTCCTCCTAGAGCAGGCAAGGCTGACCATTTTTACTGAAATCCCCTTGTAAATCAAGTATACCTGTAGCACACCCAGAAAAACAGCCCTGGAGATTGCACCACCATCCTGATCCACATGCTTCTCCCCAAGCACAGTGTTATAAACAGCAGCCAGGAAGGTCCAGAGTGGCCATCTCAAGGGACCAATGATGGGTCCCCATCATTGACCCCCACAGCAGCTAACCTGGAAGGTGACCTTTTCAGGGTGGCTGTTCCTAGGCAGCCACTTCAGGGCTCCCTGCCACCAGAGCTATTCCCAGGTGGAAGCCATGAGCTAACACGGTGTTGAAAGGCCGTGTTTCCTGCTGCCTTCCCTTTTCCTTGAGATGTACTTATGTGTCCCACACCACCTGCTGCATGGCAGGAAGCCTGCATCCAGGTAATCATCTCTGAGTGCTCATAGATGCCTCATCATGTGGAGAGTCCAGCTACATGCAGTTCTCACCAAACCTGTTCTTACAGCCATAAAATGTTTTCCAGTTTTCCACGATCAGCACCTCTAGATTATGTACCTGTAACTGTTGTCTGGTTATTTCTGGACATAGGACCCTATTTACATAGGAGCTTGTTAATACAGGATAGCCTTTTGAAAATCATTTCAGCAATAAGGCAACTATAACTATTTCTCAAAATAAAGTAAGCTTTGAGTGGAAGGGGGCACTTCATCCCTTACACTTTTTTTAATTAAAAGTGACTTTAAATACTTTAAAAATAAAATTAAAAGATACCATGGGATAATCCAGGTTGGAATGCACCTGAGATAAAACCATAATGACCTGCTTCGGTATTTGAATTTTTGTTTTCAGCTGCAATTAATATTGCAAAAAAGCTTAGTTTTCCTAGTTCATGTCTTTTCTTGCAGTAAGGTAGGTGACAGATACATAGAAGCTTACAAAAAGCAATGGAAAATGTTGGGAGCATAGCCTGCATGTGCAACTCAGCACTTTGCTAGGACAAGCCATGCCATACTTACCAGAAGAACTCTGCTGAACAAAAGCTGTCTTTAAAATAAGGCTCTTGTAATTTAATGAAGAGATAATGCCATGTTATTCAGTAATAAATAGACTCCCTCACATTGTCAATAAGCATGGCAAACACAAGACATTCATTTTCAAATGGGAAAATATTCCTGCTGTGACAGAACCATTACCACACCTTTACTATCATTACATGAAATAATTGATTTGGCCACAAAAATAATATGCATTGTAGGGAGAGAAAATCTCCAGCACAGAAAAGAAAAAGTCTTTGCCTTAGTGTAACAGCAGCTATTCATGCTTCCATCTTTCTTCTAGAAGACTGTTCCCAGTGATTGAAACAGAAACATTTATTGGTATTTACCAACAATAAAGATTATCAGTTTGGCTTCAAATATTTTACCTCCAAAGTATTTCTTGAGTATTAATTTTCAGAGATTTAAACTGTTTCTTAAAAATGCTTAAACATTTTAATGTACCAAGTAATAAAAGAAATAAGGAGTTCATTGAACAAATACAAAGATCTTCATGCAGAGTAATCATTAATTAATAAAAATTCTGCTACCTAGTATGTGAATATGTTCTTCTTATGCAGTTAATACTACCATGGGTCGTTACAGATTGCTAAAAAAACGATTTTTACAAAAGCCTTTGCCTTAAGGACCTTATAGTCTTGATCAACCAACTTCATGATATTCCTTGTATATCTAAAGATGGAGACAAGATATTCAATTATCAGAATCAAATCGTATGAAATTAAGTGCTTCCATCCACTTGCAAGTATTTCCATAAACTAAGTTTAGGACCATGTTAAAAACTTTGTGGAAAATAGGAAGTAGAAAAGTTGATGGAATTGTTTCATGTAATATTTTTATCTCATTAGATTTTTGTCTACTTTTCTCTTTACATGAAGATTAGCAATAAGAGATGATATCTTGCATATTGTAAGAACTATATTTCTAAGGATGTGCTTGAGCTCAAGCTTGAAAAATACTGTCCTGAAAAAAAACATTTTCTGCAACATAAAAATATCTGAAGTTATACTTTTACCACAAGAATCTTAGTGCCTGGTGCAAGTTACTCATAGTCAAGGAAATTTTTCTTCAAATTTCAAACTGAGATTTTTACCATTTTCTTATGTTTCAGACAAACCCAAAATTAATTTCCTTTTTCCTTTTTTTTTTCTTCTACAGTTTGGTTGGTTTTAGAAGTCAATTCTTTTTTATTTGTGAGACAGAAATCTTCTTGGACTATTGTTGTAGTATTTTCTAAAAAATGAAATAAACTCCAAATTTAATTAAAAAAATAGCAATCCCAAATAAATTGCAGCGAACTCAATGGCAGTGACAAATGTAGTATGCAGTCTTGAGTAACATTATGCAACTTTCAATATTTATCCTAATCAGGTTTTTTTGCTACTGAAAAATGTCCCTTTAGACATTTCATTTATTGTATCATATAATGGATTAATTACTATTCTATAATTTTATTTCATTTACATCCTCAAGTTTTAAACAACAGTACAGTAAGAATACACTAAAAAAATAGATATAAATTTGTCCAGTGACTTTTATTACATAATTTCTTAGTTTGGGATCTATGTGTCCTAATAGTTAGTTCTTGGAAAATACTGAAAGAAGTTGATCAAAGTCATTCACTTTAATTCATTGTATGTAATGGTACTTCCACGTCAGGACTGTTGCACCTGCATGGAATAGTCTGCAGTATACACAGACTGACATTTTCATTGAAAAAAAACATTTGAAAGCAAGTGGGAAGTAGAAGCTGTTCTCCCTTATATGACAACAGCACAATTCTACTGGAATTCAGAATACTCTGGTGTAAAAGCACAGTCAAAATTAATGCAGAACTCTTGAGTGGCTGCCAAACTCAGTGTTAGCTGGAAGGCTCAGCAACTCCTTCACAGAGGCAGCTCTCTGGGACTTCACAGATGTGGCACCAGAAGGTGGGTACAGGATAAGCAGCTGCTCCATCCACCATGAATGGGCAGTATGAAATTTCCTAACTGGATTTCCCTCTGACAGACGAGGCAGAAGAGTTGCTCTCTAGAATTTATACTGGCATTAGTAGGAGTGCATCCACTCTCTTTTCTAGTCTTGTGAAGGTCCAAGGAAGCATAGGGACCCCAGCTGCTTCTGACCTAACAAGCAACACAACACAGGTTAAACACAGAAAACACATCAGTACTTCAACCTTACTGGTCCTGAAAAATAGGAAGACCTCTGTTAAAAATGAGAAATGTATTTAAATTTCCCACATACTCAGTATGATAAAATATTCTATTCTATAACCAATTTTCGTGTTTACCACATCAAGCTTTTCTCTCCACAGCATGTCTCTGTTATGCTCTTCCTAATAGAACAGGGGAAACAGCATGTTCTACTCTAAATCTTTCTTTGTCTTGGTAAAATCCCTAATCGTTTTTGTCACGCAAAGGTAATTTCAGGTGACTGTTTTCCATTTGCTACGAAATGTCACAAGAGTTTACCCCATACCCTACCTGCCCTGTCAATTCAAATTTGCCATATCAACAGCACTCAACCATGGACCTCTTCTAGGACTCATCAAGGGACTGTGGGTACTTTGTCTGCAGACACAAACATCAGTCATCATTATTACTATGATGACATTACAGCATTAAAGCAAATGCTGCAATTACAGCAAAGCCAAGACCTCAAAAAAGATTTCTCATTCTTCTTGATCACAGCTACTGACTGAGCATCTGGAAACTGTCTAAAAGCTAATAAGGTTCCTAAAGGGTGGAGCAGAGTAACAGCTGCACTGGGACTGTTTAGCCTAGAAAAGAGAATGCTCAGAGAAGATCTTATGAATGTATATAAAAATACCTGAAGATTTGGTATAAAAAAGATGGGGCTAGGCTCTTGTCAGTGGTGCCTAGTGGTGGGACAACAGGTAGTGGGCTTAAACTGAAATACAGGAGATTCCATATGAACATTAGTAAACACTTTTTTTTTTTTACAGTGAGAGCGACTGAGCATAGATACAGATTACCCAAAGAGGCTGTAGAGTCTCTCTCCCTGGAGATATTCAATAACTGTCTGGACATGGACCTGGGCAACTGGGTCTAGGTGGCCCTGCTTGAGCAGGAGGCTCCTTCCAACCTCAATCTTGCTGTGATCCTGTGATAAATGCTAACATAAAATGCTAATATAAAGTGCTAATACAAATCATAGCTATTTTACTAATCGGGATACTACAACTTTATGTCAGTTCAACTTCTGTTTGTTTGTCCTAAGTACTCTTTCTGTCTTGTTCAGATATTAGATTACTTATGCAGTCTAGGCAGATAGGACACTTGTTATCCTCAGTACAGTAGAGTAATTGCCTAATACAGGGAATCCTGATGAACTGTTCCCTCTAGGGAAAGAAGCAACTCATCCAAGCTGGCCTTTGCAATTACACCAGAACACACCATCTATGGCCAATCTGTGTTAACAATGGACCTGGAAGTTCCCCAGCACTAAATGTTCATTAATTTCCTTACAACTTTCCTGTGTCATATCTGAGCATTAAAAAGAGGTTAAAAAGAATCAGCTTAAACAGGCATTCCTACTAACCCTCATGCTGTTGGAAAGAGATAAAAAATAAGTCACTAATAATCACACTTATATCTAAAGGGAAGCCTTTAAAAGCAGTTGACAACCCTTTCCTATGAATACAGACATAATGCCCAAAGCTGTATTTTCATGCAAGACATAGCCAACGATAGCCATTTATTTCCCACCTTATGCAGGAAGGTCATTGGTTTCACAGAGATAAAAATATAATCCATATTTGAACCTCATAAAAAAAATCCTGTTTTGAAACTTAGCAAGAACCTATTGAGAACAAGGTTATATTCCATCCATCAAAAATTGTCCACAAATTGTCATAAGATCTCATCACAATGGGCTCTCATATCCAACTATATTTTAGTCCTTGAGTATGTTTATCCCATACAGTTTATGTTGTAATGATGACATTTTTAACACCATGCTTGTGCATTCTTCAAGATGACTGGCACTGCAGACGCCTGGTTTCTTTCTGCTCATCCAAGGAGATAATATCATTTCAGGAAGCATGATTTTCACAGCAGTAAATCAACTTACTTCATTTTAAATTGAAATGGATTGCTAAAATGAATTACTGTCAAGGGGCTAGAGACTCAGTCCCCTTCCTGTTCACTGAAAACAGAGTTCCCTTGTTTCCTCTTCCATGAGCGTGACAGTCAACTCATGACACTGCACATCACATTGCACAGTGAGCATTGCATCATGACTCAGATACTGCCAGTGGCAACCTCCTTCCTTCAGAAGTTTAGAGTTTACTGTTAGCAGATGAGACTTCCCTGTTACGCTTTTGGGAAGGAGCTTGTCCTATGACAAAAAAAATAGAAGTCATAGACACAGATCCTAATGTTCCCTTCTTGACCATGTTTGCACAGCATCACAACTAGTCATGATGAAAGAGACCTCAGGAAAATGTTTTGCCCATCTTTCTCAAAAAACTCACTTATCCTCTGCCAGAACATTCCTAAGTGGCTATAGGAGTATCCATCATCCAGTTTTGAAGGGAGCAGAGATCACTACCTTCAGCTACACTAGTTATTTTAGGTAACACTTGCCATTTCCTAGTGGCAAGGGCATACCTTGAGTAAGCACTTGGAAAGGGAAGATAAAACCTTTTCCAGCTGGCATCCCCACCTCTGAAAGCTCTGAACTGAATAAAGCAGTTCAAGACACTCTGATTACTGGATGAGGTAAAAAAATGAGGTGAGCCTCTTCAGAAGAGCTGTCTCTTCATAAGGAGGACTACAAGTACAATTGCTAAAAGGTAAGAGCACAGAGTAGTAATACACTTATAATGGTAGTTGCACATGCAAACACTGAGTGTAATACAAAACAGAAGAAAATGCAAAACTGAATGCAATTCAATATGAGGAAAAATGTATTTGAATCACAATCTCAGAATTTTTGAAAAACTTTAGTAAGAACATGAGAACCCAGAGAAAAGACACCTGGCTCCAGCTTTTTTTCCCTACAGGAAGAGATAAACCAGAGAACTTGAATGTAATACATTGCAGTAGTTTGCTTTTGTGGAATTATTAGGACACACTCCAGATTTTTAGCCACGCCTGTCAAAAGGAACCTAAGACACTAAGTTACACAGCTCATGCACCAGTCTTTCATCACTGTCTGCTACAGTCTGGAAATACTGGATGAAAAAAATCAAAATAAAGTTCGGAGTAAAGGACATCCCAGAAAGGTGACAATTACTTATGGGCAATAAGTCTGAAGACAGGACATTTTATGATGGAGATTCCACATTTTCATTTTATGATTAAAAAATACTACTCTGTTTTCTGATTTAGCAAGCAACTTCAAGGTAAATTGCTAGATTAGGAGGAATGCACTAAAATACAGCTTTAATCTAGCAAATAAACCCAGAGAAAAAGTCAAAGTCTACAAAAACTACAGTTGCTGCAAGTATCTAACTAAAAATACAAAATACAACCCACATGAGAAAGTCAGCAAATTCTTGGTCTGATCTTCAGCTGATGAATAGGATACATATTAACATTGAAATCAAAAAAGATGCATTGATTGTCAGCTGCTGAGAGTCAGCATGAAAGAGAAGTATGATGGTATCAAATGAAGTGAGAGCTCTATGCTGATAAATTTATAGACAGGAGTTGTTTTAAGGAGCAAAATGCAGATTGATTGTACCTAGCCTCTGACAAAGGATCATTTAAAATTGGAGTGGGGCATAATCTATTGAAAATAGACAGGGTTATAGAACTTAGAATAGGGTTATAGAACTATAGAACAGGGTTATAGAACTGCTGACAGTAAAGATTGTAAACAGAACAATGAGCAACACATATATATTTGAACAGGTTTTGTTGTCTATTTCTATTTTCCAATATCTCACTGACAGCTATCAGTTTATTACTTACAAGAATAATACATACAGATTAAAAAAAAAAATCGGTCACATTAATAACCAGACAAAAACAGGGAAAGGATTAACATAATCTAATCCAATTACACCTGAAAGCACAATATGTAATAGACATATTATGAAAAAAAGATCGGTTAAAATTTTCCATGAAGGATGCTCTTCAATATAACCACAGCCAAATGTTAGTCTGCTTTTCACTGGGTCTTCATTACCCTGTTCAGAGTCATAATATAAACTCTGCCTGTTAAACTAAGCCATTCTCCTAAGGCTGGCTGTTTCATTTCTAGAAGATCAACAGGATTTTAAATATTCTTGGGAGCTGCCCTCAGGAGTTAATTATAGGGCGAGGAAATGGGAACACGCAGGCATATGGCCTTCAGATTCTGTCACAAAGAGGTGATCACTTATGACAAAAAAAAACCCACAACATTTGAAGATTTGAGGTCCCTGGACCTTAACTACATATATGCATATATATGAAAACTAGAAATGCACATAACCCATTTGTTCAGTCAGGAAGTCTGTCTTCATTTATGAGAATCAACAAATAATGAACATCTGGTAAAGCAGGACTTCAGTGAGCTCAGTCTACTCCTTAACTTCTTAACCAGGTGGTACACCAGTAAGGCATAGACAGATGTCTAGGTCATGGAGTAGGACTAGTTGCTACTTTTTTCACAGACTGAAATGACAAAAATGACAATTTTTGACAGAATTATACTGTGCCTCTTGGGATACCTCTCAAAGCCATGTCAGTTGTTCTGGTAGAAAGCTTGGAGTGCTGTTTTTCAGACTTCCACATTCACTGTCATCAGACCAGCAGCTCTCCATTCATTGCATTTAAGAATGAATTATTCCCTTTCTAACATTTTGTATGCAACTGCCGGAAGCACTCAAGCACAGCAACCTTGCTCCAGCACTGAAAGTGGCTACACGGACTGTGAGCTCTGTGGTGTCTGCCTGGATTCAGACTGCAGTTCATGCTGGGATGTCAGATGTCCCATCCTGATCCCGTGTGATATGATGTCTCAAGCTGCTTCATCGATCCATTAGATTTTGTCTGTTGAAGAAACTCTTGGACAGGGAGGGGACTAATGAATATTTACAGTAGACTTAAAAGTATCGCAAAACTACTGTTGAGGAAGAAAGAAGTTAAGGCAAATCTAAGTGCTTTTAAAACCACACCCTTGAAAGAAAAGAACACACTTCTCTGCTTGCAAAGAGAAACTCCATTTAACAATCCCATCAAAAAATACAGTTTTGATGAAAAAGCAGAATGGCAAAGCTCTCAAACTATATTCCAGGTGATAAAGCCAAATCCTCTTTGAGACACTGACCAGTATTACCAGTAGAGCACTAATGGAAAGAGCTTCTTTCCTATGCAGATAACTGTAAGAGCTGACTTTGCAAGGAGTATTAAAACACTTAGGAATTAAATGCTGAACTTTTTAGAAATTACAGGAAGAAATGAACCAATGAAGAAGAGCTTTCTAATAGACTGCACCACCAAATTCTTTTTGGCCTGTGTGCTTCAGGCAAGAAAATCAATTTTGGCAGTGCAAGAAACAGTGTGCTTAACCCCTTATGTTGGTGCCATTGTCTATGCTGAATAGGAAAAACTCTGCCTGAACTTTGGTAAGAGTGTAACACAAATCATGGCTTAGTAACATAGCAGGCTGCAAGTCTTCTGATATGTGTTTGTGGTGGGGAGAGTAAGGTTGGAGACTGATAATTTTACAGTCCTTATAAATCACTTCACTGTTGCTCTCTCCAACATACTTCCACTGAAGGGAAAATAAGCAGTTCCCGTCTGTCAGCTTTCAAGCGTCTTACAAAGTACACATTTGTATGTGCTTTGGTAATCAATTTACCCATGAAGTACAGATCAGACACAGCATCTGGTTTGCAGCAAGGTTTTCCTTTCCAAATGAAAAACGGAATTAGTCTATTATGAATCATTCAACAGTATTGATATTACAATCTGAGCTGAAATAAACATCATAAATCTACCAGACAGTAAACATAACACTAATAAGAGTAGGGAATATAACTTTAACAATTTGTAAAAATTATTTTCATGAATGTTTGGCATTCTCAATTTTCTACCATGTCACTGAATTTACACTGAGACATCCTGTTCTTTCTAGCCCAGTAAATTCTCCATTTGGTATCCCACTCTTAGAGTGTCTAGAAAGGGGTAACTTCCTCTGCATAAAGAGGTTACCTCACACTGCAGTCTTTACTTAGCATAATTCAAAAAAAGATAAAAGTATTTTGGATGGAGAAGGCAATTCCCAACAAAGGATCCCCCTGAAAAAAGCATTTACTAAATCTGTTCCCTGTATCATACAATGTACAGCTCTCATACTTGCAAGGTGATCGACAGTTTTCAAACCCCAACTGGCAGTTACATCACTCACCATAATGTAGCTTTTATCATTTATTATCTGGGCAATATATTCTGAAAATTCATTTTATGTGTGGCTTTGGTGAGAAGTTTTCAGTTTGTGCTGCATTAGCAAGTTAGCAAATGATAGGTCAAGTTCAAAAGATTTTTCCAAAGAGAGCTATTAAGCATTAAAAAATGCAGTTATTGATCTGAATTATTTCAGATTAGAGCTAGGTCACACAGAAACATAATATCAGAGCAAGGAGCATTTAAGTTTGCAAGTGTTGACACCTGTGATGTCCATTGAGGACCCCCCCTACCTTGTTTGAACTGAGAAAAAGAAATATTTCTAATATGCTTCTTTCTTTCCTTAGTCCTATAAGAAGTTGATTCTCTAGGCATAGTTTTACCAGCTTTAGCTTTCACTTCAGGTCTTAAAATGATACTGTGTCTCTGCCTAAGCAGTCCCTGTTTCATAAAATAATGTCAGGGGAAAAAAAAAAAACAAAAAAAAACAACCAAAAACCAACCTCTCAAGCCCAAAGTTTTAAAACAATTTCATAGCATCCTTCACTTTCCACTTCCCAAAAGAATCATTCATTTGATGAACAAATGCAAAGCTTTTATAGAAATCTAATGGTAGGGTTTGATCTCATCCAATTTTAAAACTGCTCAGAAGCCAGAAGTGCATATGGGAGCAGGAGATCTTTCCCTTGTCACAGGAACTCTTACAGCAAGAGGTAGAACTATGACTGATGATGGATGCATGAGAATGAGTAACGCCCCCCAGCCGCAACTCTAAATCTTGTTATACTGAGGAATGTGAGGTGACTAGAAAGGGGGCAGAAGTTATTGCCAGAGGGACTTTGCAATATAGATTCAAACAAAATATACTGCAAACAGCAATATGAAGTTCATTAGCAATGGTAATAAAGGATGTCCCTCTCTCATAGTAGGACATGGAGCATGTGCTGTGTAAAGTAATGCCAATAGGAAAAGTAACAGCACACTGAACTCATAAACACACTCCACTCTGATCCCGACACACAGGAAAGACACTCATTTCTGACTATATTCCAAGTCTGGGCAAGATCTAGTGAACATCTGCCAAGATACTAGGGGTTTGGTGGAGCAGTCTGTATCCATTTCCAGCAATGTGCCCCATTCGCCATATATATTTACATGAATATACAAATATGTATTCGTGTTTGGAAAAAAAAAAACAACAGCTGTTGATTTTTGATGTTTGTATTTTTAACATACTTGTAAAAATATACATTTAGGTTTTGTGCATTTTAGGTTTTGCATTTATTTTAAGAACAAGCAAGTGTTTAAGCGAGGGGAGGCAGCTCATAAGAATGCATGTCACTTGAAGCTTGTTTTACTGGAAGTTAACAGGACTTAAGGTCTGAAGTGCTCATTTCCTTTTGACACTGAAAACATGCCAGCTCTTCCACTGCAAAGTGACATAATGAACTGGTCTTGACTTATTTTTTAAATTATTTTTATCATGCACACTAGATGGTGCTCAAGTTAAAAAATGAGTGGCAACTCCAATAAACTTTTCATGAGACTAGCAAAATACCTGTTCTTCCTTTGCAGTACACACAAGAAGAAATCAGGAAAAACTGCCTGTTTACCCGAGTCTCTTCCTGACTCCTGATCATCACACACTATACTAAAACTATATTTCACTGGTTCATAATCACTACTGATTTTTTGTTGCATATTTATGAAATTTTTGCAGTCACTTGAAGCATCCTGCATTCCTGAGAGCTGACTGAATTACATTAATGTAAGTACACAGCTACAAACAACATGGAAATATATTTCACCAGACATCAGAAATTCAATATGTGTGTTCATGACAGTACTGCCTTGTGGAAATATATGAAAAGAGAATAACTTCATTCTCAGTGATCACATTGGATTAACCTATTAGTTTATGGAAAAGTTATTTTACTTTATATGTCAAACAAATAAACCATACCAAGTATGCCACTGACCTTTAGTTGTAGCTGCAGTCTGAGTTTTGAGCAAATCGGGCTCTTTTCAAGCAGCACAGAGAAAAAAGACTAAGCAATTCAGAGTCTGACTGTTTAATATGTGTCCACTCCTGGCTGAACACTGACCCTCCTGAACTGGCAACAATTGATCACAAGTGGTTACAATCAGACACAAATGAGAAGACAAAATCTGTGAGCAGCAGACAGCAATGCTGAATTGGTCACAGGCAGAGATACATGCAGATATCAAATTAGTCAAAACATATAGATGCTTGAATCTGGCTGATGAAATGACATTGATTAATTTGAGACACTTTCTACTTTTTCAATACCTTAATAGCTCCTCATGGAAAGTTTTTTAGTTCTGCTAGGTTAATAATTCCTTAGGTAAACCCAGAGGCCAACCGGGGCTGAGAATAGATGTCCTCTTCCAGATCTAGCTGTGGCCCTGAAGATGCTACTGACCTGAGACATTTGTCTTCCATGACCATCAGAGATTCTTCTCTACTCCCCTCTCTCCTTGTAAGCAGATTCACATGAATCCTCTTTCTTTCATTTCAGAAAATACCCCAGAGTTAAGAGTTTTTGGGCTACCTTTAAACAGAGAACAGCAGAGTCCATGCTATTCTCTCCACTAAGAGAGGTCAGAACCCCCCATCACAGGATTAGTAGCAAGTAGCTGTTCCAGGATGACATCGTCAGTCGGTGTCACTGTTTACAAAATGAACACCAACCCCACAGCTTTAGACCACTCCAGTTCCAGCTTTGGAAAAATGATGACAGATTGTTCCAGAATTGCAAATCAATGGTCTAGGGAAAAGGAGGTAGGAAGCAAATCTAATTGAATTTTACAGTACTTCACAAATCCCCCTAAATATTTGCCCAAACACTGAAAGTGATCTTGATTCTTTTTATCCAACACCTGCTGCTCTGTCACAGTTTAGCATTAAAAAAAAAATTACTCCAATCTGCTGAAAATAACAAAAGGCAAAAGGCAAGAGAGTGTCAAGTGCTGTTTGCACAAAGAGGACTGAGCAGTAAAGAAGTTCATAAAATCATGAGCAAAGTTCACCTTTATCCTCTACAAATAACATTTCAACTTCCCTCTGTGTGTATAATGAAAAAAAGCAACGTTTCATTATATAGAACCATCCTGTACTTTTCAGTGTATTGTCCTAACTACTTTTTTTTTTTT
>VWZY01006390.1:37051-85255 GCA_013399075.1 Chloroceryle aenea
TTTTTGCCACAAAGTAAAAAGCATTTAAAAAGCTGTGAACAGAAATCACTGCAAATTTAAATGTGGGGAAACCATTAGGAGTTAGTAACCCTCACCTACCCTTTTATTCACAGAAGAATACATCTTTTTCTTCCTTACATCAGGTACCAGCACACCTCTTTTGTAGTAACTAGTGATATCCTCTGCTGTGTCCATCACTAAGATGACCCTGTATCTACTACCAGCTCTTGAATCTTTTTTTTTTTTTAATAACACAGACATTAGCACAAAGCTATAAATCTAAAAAGCAGTTTTTAATAATTACAGGAGGTTATTAGTCCTAACCTAAAGAGCTTACATCTTAGCCTGCAATCCTACTTCCTTATTCTTTGTTGCCTTCAAGAGGATTTGCAGAGATGCAGGAGTTTGACCAGAAGGCCATTTCTAGAACCATCATGTGACTTTACAGAGACTAATTCTACAGTTCTTACAGTGACCACAGGATTCTTTCAGAACATCCCCAGATAGGTTAAACTGATCTGCTCAGGAAATAATTTTTCAGCTCCACGGTCTTATATCCTGTAGCCAGATTTTAACATCCAGAGAACTGAACAGTTTAATGGGAGATTTTTGGATACTCTTTGATTCTCTCCCAGGCACAAGGGAGAATTAATTGCAGAGTAAAGCACCCTCTTCCATTAAGGATTTTACCCATAAGAAAAGAGGGTTGGAGTACACTGTTGCAGACAGCACTTTGCTGGGTTGTCAGGCTGAGTGTCTTTGACTTTGGGAATGTGCACCAATGAGTACATGCACTGGTTTTAGAACAGTATATGTAGGTTGGCCCAGATGGGCAGAAGGCTGAAATCAAATCAGCAGAATGAAAAGAGCTAGTGAATCAGATTTTCTCAAATTAACTGCTATTTAAAAATAATAAGCAACTGCAATTGATTCTCATTAGTGCATCAAGGGAACATGGAGACAATCCAGAGCTTAGCAGTCACTTCATTTATATTCTTCTACTGAAATCTTTCAAATTTAATCTACACAAGCAGAAAACAGAAGAAAGCTAATCAGCATTCAAGTAGCAGATCTAATTACTGGCTGTCAAGGCATGTGCAATGGGTACAGTCAAGCCAAATCCTAGAGCAGAACTCCTCTAAGCCTTAAGGAAAGGTAAAAAAGCCAAACACGTTGAAATCACAAGTCTGCAGCAAGCCCCAGTCTTTGGAAGGCACAGTACAAAACCACCAGCTTCAAATACCTGAGAAACTGAGCAGGTTTAAAATACTAATCAGGACTTGAATTCTGAGGACTTGGCCAATATGCTATTTAGGCTTATCATGATATAAGCCCACATCAAACGTGCACTTCCCTCATTCCAGTAGGTGCAGGTTTGTGAGTTTGAAGACTATGTCATATTTTAAGATCTCAGCATATCAGATCTACCTTTGTCAGTAAAGGAGAGACCAATGGAAAGGAAGGTGGAAAGGAAAGAGTAATGGCATAAAACTGGAATATGAAAGAGTGAGAGAGAAAAAATATCTCAAAGTTTATATCATCTTAATTACAATCTTCCTTGACAACAGTCTGAAAAGTGAGTTAAAATTCACAGAAATTAGGGTTCAAGGAAGCAAAGTAAGCATAATACAGCAGGATAAGGGTGCCTGAGCACTAGCAAAGCAACTTAGAAGGGGAGTGGATCCAAATATGCCATTAAATGAGAAAGCTGGCAGCGTATTCCATTTATGTAGCAGTGTCATGGGAGCATGTCTAGAGGGATCAGCCACTCTGAACTGTTTTTTACAGTCCAAACTGCAGCAGTACTATGGAGCCTGCTTTAGCCACAGAACAAGACACTACTGTGCTATAGGTGACCATAGTACCATCCAGATAGGCTGCAACCATACTTGTGATTTTAGAATAAGTATCAGAATGGTCTGTAGTGCACAATAAACAGTCTGCACAAAGGGGCAGTTAGCAGAGATCCAACCTTTCCTTCTTCCAGGCACTCAGCAGCAACAGAGCCAAACCCACACACTCTGGGATGGGGAGGATCATTAAGCTCTCTTTTCTTCCAAGCATGTACAAGAAACAGGAGAGCAAGCAAAGACCATAAAAAAGGAGAAAATATTTAACCTTAAGTGTGCATGTACAAATTGCAGGATGGAGTCCAGTCCACTTGAAAAGGCCAATCAATACTGTGCTTACTAATAGGAAAAACAATGAGGCAGGATCAACAAACAGCTTGGATAGTATTAGACTTCTGAAAGCAGACCATGCAACACAACTACATTATAGATTATGGATTAAATCCATATCCTGAGGATCAAAGGCATTCAGTATAATTTTTCTTAGAATCACTGTATGAAAAGAAATTAAAATTCTAATTAAAATCTTGACTAAAGGAACAAAAACAAATATGGAATCATTAATCTATCTTATAGTCTCTGAATTTCCATTGCCTCTGCCCCAATAACTTGTCTTATTGAAAAGTTCAAGTATAAGTAGTTCCTTTTCCAGTATGTGACTTCTTGATAGGGCTTCACAGAATACTTATCTTCACAGAAATCCTCATGAAATTTCTTTTCTTCCCTGTTATTACACAGAACGTTCTTTTATGTGCCTAAGCAGAAGAAACTAGGGAAAGGGCCCCTCTTAGCCCAAAGGTGATAATGAACTGCTTCCTTCACATTAATGAAACTATTGATTCAGTTTATTGAGGAACAAATTTCCTAAGTAATATCATAGCCAGCAAGCAGGTGGAAACAAGACTTACAAATTAGGGAGTCATCATACTCCCCCAGGCATACTAGGGCTTAGCTCTGGGGAGGAAATTCTGCAACCATAAATTGCTAACTTAGTAGGAAGAGAATCAGCATAAATATTCATCTTTTATCCTTTTCCTCACATTCTACTGCCCAAAGCAGTACAGAATAAGATTTATCTCCTGCAGGAGATCATCTTCCTTACAAGACTCTATTAAGCCACTTAAAAACAAATGTTCTTATCAGATATCAGTGACAATTCAAGTGCTTAAGGAACACCCCAGCTACACAAAGACAACATTGATTTGAACATGTATCTCAAAAATTACTGTCCACAGACAATGCTTTGGCCTGGCATCTAGCTTTTCTCATCCCTTAAACGAGTAATAGAGAGTTTTAATTTCCAAAGAGATACCTCTGCTTAGCTTATAAGGTACACACATTTAATGTATATACAAATAATATGTATTTGAAGAACCTTTGATCTTGACACTATGATAACAAGCGGTTGTATTATAATAGCGTCCTAAAGCCCAAAAGCAGGGCTTTTAAGTTAAGTTGAAATGGCAACAGTCACTCATCTGCTAGTCTCCTATTGTATAAAATAGCCATAGTGCATCTGACTTCATGGAAAAGTGTCATGGTGTCAAACCAGTCTCACATGAAATGCATTCTGCATTTACAGTGTTTTGTGAACATTCTGCACGTACAATGGACAGAACTCATCTCCTAGTAAAGTGGCCTCTCCAATCATTTCTGCTTTCAAGTAGACAGAACAGCTTTTTTTTTGCCTTTTTTTTTTTTTGCTTTTGTTTGTTTGTTTTAATATATACTTTTTTTTCTTTTTCTGACTGCTAGTGCAAGGGAAAGAAAAACACTTTAAATATATGTCCTTACATTGCTGAAACATTTTATGGGTGATCAGTACCTTTACAGTGATCTAAAGAATTAAGAGACTAAAGTTCCTCAAGTATTTATTTCAACTAGATAAGGAAAGGGCTTTACAGCTTCCAAATTATTCTGGAAGTCATAAGTATCTTGGACTGCCTCCTTTTTGAATGAGATTACTTGTATACCTGGTTAAAGAGATGCACATTTCTCAGTTCCCACAGCAAAGGACTGCTTCCAAAGGTTTTTCCCTTCTTGATACCAGTGCAACTCACCCAGAAGGACCTGTAAATGTAACTCATCTTGCCAAGTAATTCCAAACACCACAAAAGAACCACTTGAGTTTTCCTGCTTGGAATCTGCACAAGTTTCTTTAGGGAAGGGGGGAAAAATACTAGAAAAAGAGAATCCATTCTAATGCATACACTGGAAACAAAAATTAGCACATGGACCAAGTGGTATGAATCCACCTTTCCCAAGACAGATGGGGGAATTGGGAGATGCAAAAAGTTGCCTTGAACAAACATGTGAAATAGCAGCCATTACTTGTGGCTCAGACGCCCTTTATATGATTCTCCCCCTCTGAAAAAAAAATCCAATTTATTTGGGAAAATTACTTCAGATTATTAGTAAGGCAGCAGATTCAGATTACGTCCCATATTCACACAGAAAGCACCAGTTCTAGATGCTACAAAACAACATGCAAAGTTTTTGACACTAATACTAACCTGAAAAGTTTAGATGGGCCAATGCACTGGAGACTGCAATTCACAGTAACTTGTAGTATTGTTTTGTCGACCGAGTCCTTTTGCCTATATTCCAGTGCAATCCTAAGAAGTTTACTAGTGTTCCAATGGAATGACCAATATGTTATGTCTCTCTCTCCCTGACTAGAGTCTTCTTTCCTCATCCCCATTTCATCTACTTGTGTCTTAAATTCTCCTGCAGTTTAAACAGCTGCTCAATTTTCAGTCTCTTGACTATTCAATAGCCTACTGTAAAATAGGATGATAGTGTCAATCCAGAAATTGGTTTCTCCAAAAAGGGACAAGAGACACAAAATTTGTACACAAAAACATTTTAATGCAAATCAAAGAGAATTATGTTTCATTCTAAGGTGCTCCATATCCTCAAACACCCAGCACTGAGCTTCCCGTTTTTACCATTCCATTGAGAACTACGTAACAGAATTTTAAAAACAGACTGCGCTTTAATGTGGTTTAGGTTTGTTTGGTTTTTTTTTTCTTTGTTTTGTGTGGGGTTTATTTATTTATTTATTTAATCAATACTGTATTTCAATACCACTGTTGGATCTTTATGAGCAACAAGAGCATATTCTGAAAATTTGTTGGTCACTATTTAGTACAACCTCAAAACTTCTATCCAAAACCCATGTGTTCCAAAATTAGGTTTCCTCCCTCAACATGCAACATTTCAATAAAAGAGTCCTGACTTACTCCAAAAAAAATCCACTGTGCAGTTATAAAAACTCAGATCTCTTGACACCTACTCTGGTTTATGAAGACACAGGTTTATATAAAGGACCTTCAAAAGAAAATGGAAAATGAATATTATTTTGCTAAAGTTTCCAGAGGACTCTAATACTTCCATTACCATAGCAGTACACATACATGAGAACATTGTGTTCACTATATTACAGTATTTCTGAAGGACTATAATTGTTCTTTGTGAAAGGCTGTGGCATGTTATGATGTGACTATATGAGAAACTACTATGCAGCCATTCCATTTTATTTAAGCCTTCTTAATTAGGAAAGCACCTGTGTTGAAAGCCTATTTTTAAAAAAAAATAATCTTACTTTAGATTAATAAAAAGTGCAAATTCTGTAAGTGCAGACTCCATTTCATCATTTCTACTCTTTGTTCATCGTTTCATTTTCAATACCCAGCTTTTCATAACATGCTGCAAGGTTTGGACTGCAGATTTGAAGGCTATATTTGCCCTTAATCAAAACACTGTCCTAAAAGATGTTGTCTTCATACCACTAACACATTTCAAGAAGTCACAAGATTTCAAAACCTTCTTTTTCCATCCTAAAGGACCAAAGCTTCCACCACTAGGTAAGGGCCTTTAAAAATAATCTGAAAACAATATACAAAATATTTTGAAAGAACAGATATACAGTTGAAATCAGCAACATAGACAATTTTAAATGCTAAAACAACCTTCCTGCTTCTTATATGAGACATCTGAATGCACAAAAAAAAAATAAATTTTGCATGGTTTTCTACCTCCATATTTTTAAGAGGAGAGGCAGATTTTCAGATAGATTTCTTGCTTAGCTAACAGCAAAATAAATCACATTATAAATGTAATGCTGATACCGCCTAGATGCCCATGCTTACATCAACAGTAAGTATCAAACTTCTTGTCCTTGCTTCTGAAGGAAGTATGTTTATACTCAGTGTCATTGTTGATGACTGATATATGTTAGCTAGTTTTACAATAACTATCTTGGGAAGCTTGATAAAAAAAAGTTACAAACCCTGATTTGCTGTGGATGTACTGTTACAGTTTACATAGGAATATGCCATTTTTGCTAACAGCCAGTGGAAAAATCTTTAAATCAACAGAAAGCATGGAATTTCATGATATTGCAGTAAGAAGTGTCACTATTTCTACAAAAATTTAAATCTTTATGCTCAAACCCATCAGGAACGTGTCTTCAACTAATCTTCCATCAACACTTTCATCTGAAATCCATAGGTAAGTCTTGTATCCATCTCCGGAGAACATCTTGCAGGAAAGGTAAGATGGAGAGAGAGTAGTAAAGACAAAGGTGCAGTACATGGCGTGCAGTTTCTCTGTGCACTGCGTGCATTTTAGGGCAGGAAAGTCTATGTGCAGCTGCATGTGAAACCATTTAAAGACAGAGCAGAAGTTATTCCAGCAAAGTCTCCTTTGTGCCTTACCCACACCAAGGCTCAGCTATTGCAACCCATGAAATGACTGCCAGACAGGGGTGCAGCATTATGTTCAGTGTATCCAAATGAAGCACTTTAGCTTGGAGCTGCAAAGGATTCTTCCTTAGCTTGGCTATTTGATGCAAAAGATAACAGTATCACGCAGCTGGCTGCATAACCTGAAGTCATGTTACCAAAGTCTCTCTCCTCAGGGAGAAAGAATTAAAAAAAATGGCTTCACATCAGACCATTATGGATACTAATACTTTTGGCAAAAGCAGAAACACACAGATTTTACAAAATACTGGCTAGACACCCGAGAACACTGACTAAAAAGCAATTTGAGTACAAGCTTAATAAGGCAGGCTAAAAAAACCTTACAGCTAATGACACTTTGAGAATGAGTCTGCTGTGTGTGATTTCACTGATGCCTGAGGGAGACAAAGCTCTTTCTGTTCATGTTTTTCATACTTTCAGTCAAACAGATTGCTGAATAATCATGTTTTCTTTATTTTAATGGGTGAGGAAGCTATTATAGAAGGTGTTTCCATATGTCATAGTTAATAAAGGTAATTCTTACTAATAAGAATAGGTTCTCTCCACTCAGTTTATCTAATGAAAAGCCCTCCCATTGTGAGGAAAAAAGCAGATCTTGTGGCTAGAATAGACTACTAGGGCTGCATGCTTCAGCGGCTACTGGAACAGTAAGCAGATGAATCCCAGGTCTTCTCCGATTGAATCCAAATCAGTAACATCCACTAGGGTGCTCAGGGTACTAGGAACACTTCATATCATAATCTCTCTTTCATATTCACCCTTTCCTTGGTGGTAGAGTGGACAAGACCTGGATCCATCAAAATATGTAGCTATTCTCCAGAAAATCCTTTCAGAGGTCAAGGTGCTTGCTTTTTTGAAGAAACATCTAGGTCACTGTCTCAAGAGCTTAAATTCCTGCACCAAGAGTATGGCTAGTTAAAGACTGAGATCACAGATGCTTTTTCAGGCTGAAACCATTAACAGGGTGGGATGATTATATTTTTTTTAATCATCCAGTGGTATGACACCCCCTTCCTTTGTCTTTCTAACCACATAGCTGAGTGAATATCCACAACTAGATGAAAACCTCACACCTATGCTATACTGTTATATCTACCTAGTAAAGACATAGAAAAAAAGTCTTGAACCTCATTTCAGCTTACTCTGACATGTTTGGTGTCTGATTGCCTCAAAAAGTCACACAGAAACCAAATCTACCGAAGGACACAACTTGCCTCAGATAATCAATGTATCCTAACTAGGTTTACACAGCAGTGCCACACACTGGTTGCCTCTTGATTACAAAATAGGGCAGAGATTGTTCACCTATAAGTACCTGAGTAGAAAAAAGACCTGCCTCTGTTGTCTTTCCTGCTTTCAGGGGGACTGACAGTTTCCTACAAGTAGTTTCAAAAGGCACATCATCTCTCCATGCTAAGTATCCACCTGTAGCCTTACAGTTATGAACTTCAAAGCATTCTGCAAGACATCTTTTTAATCCATCTGTATCAAAATGTAGAAATTATTCTGTGGAGAGATATTTCTAATAGGAAATACTCTATTTCTTCATGGTTTCCTGGGAATGGTCTTCTGCTGGTTTTCACTATTTGGAATAGGCTTCAAGAAATGCAAAATACACCCAAAGAAATAGGTGGATGCTTGCAAATATATAAACAATGGGACCAGCTCCTACACATGCAACTAGTCCTGCTGGATGTTCACTGCCACACATAATACTCTCCAGGATTTTAACCAAGGCTAATATGGCCAGAATTTTGAAAACTGGCCACAAATTATGGGCACTTCCTAATGCAGTCTAAGTTTCAGAACTGCTAAACAACTCCTTGACCTCATTTCAAGGTCCAGATGCTCAGCAGTTCAGAAAATCACATTCAAAGTGACTCAAGTCAATAATGAAGAATATGAACACCCAAAGTTTGCAGCTCTTTCTGTAAATGCAAGCCCCTCAAGGCTAAATCTCACTTTAAAGACACTGCAATAGTTTTGAAAGCTCCATATTTTTTTTTTTTTATGTAGCATCTAGGAGGCATAGACAAATGTGGCGAGCGGTCTCTGCATCCATACTCCTTCAGGGTAGTCAGTGCAAACAGTCCCTCCCTGACCAGCCAGTGCTGATGACTGGGAATGGAGGGAATAGCAGGACAATCCAGGATAGCCTGTACAGTGAACCAGAAGGAGCCCTTGCAGAGACAAGAGAAAACAAGGGCTGCTGTTGGATCCCACCCAGAACACAGAACCCAGATGCAATCTGTCCATACAATGTTTCTGTCTTGAAGATATGGAAGGTCCTGTTGTATTTGCATTCACAATTGAAAATGATTCTGACATGATTATGGTGCTGATGCTGTTATATCTTCAGTGCATGATGGTTTCTGGCTCTGTTCGTGCCTGCCTACTGTTCATGAGAGACTTTGCCTTTGCAATGATCGGAGAACAAGGTGTTCTGGAAGCTCTTTTCAGCTGTGATCTGGTGAACTTCTTACGGATTTTTCTGTAAGGAGGGAAGGAGGAAAGAAGGGGAAGAGGAGAGAGACACAGAAGAGATAAATCTCAGTCTTTAACAGAAGACTGCTCAAGAGCCAAAAGCAAACATAACAAATACTCTTACCAGAGCAGGAAGGCTAGTTCATGAAAAATAGATTTGCAGTCAACAAGAGTGAGCCCTGTCCTTTAATTGGTGATTCACAGTTGTCTCCAACTAGCAACTGATAATTGCTCAGTGAAAAATGACTTGGTGTTAGACAATATTTGGACGTTAGCATTTAGTTATATGAAATCTTGGGCCAGAATGCTCAAATGATGAATCCTTACATATGATATCAATACAGAAAAAAAGGACCACAGATGAAAGAACCTCATTAGCACCCAACTGTATCAGTTCTGCAGATAACACATGAATTGAATCTCTGGGCTTTTTGTGCTGCTGCCTTTCAGGCGCAGTAAATTCATTTTAATTTTAGACATTTAGCTGATAAATCAAACATTAATTATAGATGGATATATTTGTTTGTATTGTAATATTATAGGATTACTGGACAGTTAATTTAATTAGGATTACAATGCTGGGTATATCCAGGGTAGGATATCAGAAACCACAGAAATGACACACACAGAGTATGTCAAGATCCACCTTCATTGGCAGAGTCCTAAATATTAGATGTTACTGAAAAATGACCTATTTTCTAAATGCAGTCTAGTTGAGAATTACAGCTTCAGGTAGTTTTATAAATTACAGAAATTTTGATCTTGGGGAAATGAATTAAAGCAAACCGGGTCCTCGAACACTAAAGAAGAACAGGCTTTCTAATACAAACTTTACAAGTCGAAAATGTGATGTGACTACAAACTACAGCAATGAAGTGTCCACCTGCATGAAGGTTTTGAGATGATAACTCAAGAAATTATTTGTCTCTCATCCTAATCAACTGATAACTCTAAAACCAAAAAAATAGTGTCACGTGACATTGAAAATAAAGGATCAGCTTAAAATAAATTCTACTGAATAACAAAATGATAAGTTGAATATTAAATTTCATACACATATTTAGTTACTTGTTGAACATTAGGCTTTTCACATAATCCCACAAAGACACAGACTTACTTTTTGAATACTTACTTTACATGGTCATCATAAATTAGGCTTGAAAAGATATTCAACTGACTGACAAGATAGTGCATAACTTCCAGAATGGTAAAATTGTAAAAATGTAACTTGAGGCTAGTAGAAATACATTTCTAAAATAATAAGACAGCCAGGTTTTGTAAATTCATGTGAATAGACACTAGCTGTTCCCCACACTGATTAATAATGGGGATCACGCCAGCAGCAGCTTACAGAACTGGATCCCTTTTGATATATTTGTTTGTAAAACTTTGTATTTATTTCCAGATAAAGTGTGGTCGTTAATCATTTGAGAAGTACATGGTTTGCAAGAAATGTTAGATAACAGTTTTCCATTTTGAATTTTTAATCTCACAATTTCATAAACTGCTAAGAAGTTCCTACTAATGAAACAAATTTCCAGCTGACACTAAATGCAAGGACAATAAAGTGTTTGCGATTACAATTTGTGATTATTTTGTAAGAACAGTAAAGTCAAAATATGTAGCTATTCTCATTAAATACTGGTTTGAAACTAGCATGAAGAAAGGCAAAACAAACAGAAAAAAGGGAGTCATCACATTATTACATCTAGCAAACCATAAAAAAGAAAGTGAACTCCTCACTTAGTACAAATGAAAATAGCTCTATATAGATTGTCAGAAGGACTAATCTGGTATGCACGCTAAAAGACAATCCAGCACTTCTATTTAAACAGGATTGTGAAAATGCTTCCAGAAATTAGCTTTCTGGGATATAACCTTTCAGAAAGAAAATTGGAAGAAAGGAAATTTCCTTTCCTGACTTCATGAAATGTAATATTTAAACAGCCATTTCACTAACCCCCAAATCTGTTCTTTTTACTGCAAAAAAATATAGGGGGTGGAAGGAACTGATTCTTTACACTGAAGAATTTAGCATCTAAATACAGGCAAGCTTTTTGTGGGGCACTGCTCAGGCTTTATAATGCTTCAGAGCTTTTTTTAACACTTAAGCATGAAGGTTGTAATAGTAGCTGAAGAAAGGCTGAAAAGATAAGGTTGTTATTGCCCTTTCACTAGCAGCACTTCAGCACCCTCTCCTCCCTCCCCCAACAATACAGTGAATTAAGGGCAGTGTCACCTTTAATGTTCAATTTCCTGTCCCTTTTCCAGTTAATACCAGCCATATGTTTTAATTACATAAAGCTTTTATTTGGTGAGGGCAAGTAAATGGCTTTAATATCTATGGCATTGATAACATCCTTTGCAGTTGTTATGAAAGAGTAATTGCCATTTTCCTCTGCTTTTTCCTTTGACTTCTGTACCAGTGCTAGAAGTCAGTGTTACAGACTTCATTTGAAATGTGAGTTAAATACTATTTTAAAGCCTCACACTGAATTTCTAGTCCTCCTGAGACCAAAGGTATGAGAATGAATCAAACTTTTAATAGGTGATTGGTACATAATGCCCACTGTGCTCATTTCTATGTCAAATGTGATGCACTGCTGCTAATACAGGAATAATACACATTCTGTATGATACCTCCATTAGTTACTGCAGATAAAGGTATGTAAGACCCTGGCACACTTTCAAGGAAATAGGGGAATGCAGATAAGTGCCACATACTATTGAAACCTATCTTCTCTTTGCAGTTTTCACACACAGACTGGAACCTACATGGTAGAAAGAATATTTAGGCTGTATAGGGCATTTATGCCATGCTTAAATTTAATCAGGTAAACAATTTCAATGAACCAACCTTATGCAGTATCTCAGTGAATTCTATGTAACTAACCATCTGGTGAAGCTAAGCTCAATCCTGTATAATCCATTATGTCCAGATTTCTCAGGCATAGGATAGTTTACAACAAAATTTCTCATTTGTAAAAGCTCGCTCAAAGGTTCCTGCTCTAATTATGACACACATTAAAACAGTATCAATTTTTAAATGGGAATAGAATAAAGAAAGGTGACCTTCAGTTGATGTTAGTTAAGAACCTGTTTTTCAAGCCTTTTCTAATAGGAGTTAAAGGCTTGTTTTAGCTCTGTTGATATTGAGCCTATCTGTCTGTTAGTGCTTCTATACATATTAACTGTTGTGCATCAGTCTTGCCTTCTGTGCATTAAGACTCAAGAGTTGTGATGATTAGAGTGACTTTGGTCTATTCAGCCATATCAGCCATATCAGTAGAACTTAAGAATAATAAATAATACTAAATAAATAATAAGTAATACTAAATAAATTCAAGTTATGGCAGAAGGTTTTGCTGTGAGAGAAATTAATTGCATATAAAGGCCCACTGAAATTTTAGCACATGACAAAGCTTGGTTTAAAAGTGCGTGGAAAGACACAAACATTTTCCTATGAAGGACATCTTCCCCAACACACACACTTTTGAGATGTCCATAATTATTCTTAAATACCAAGGTCCAGAAGTGCTTTTCATGCGATATTAAGGATCTAATACAAACGTGGCTACAGAGTTTTAAACTGAAGGGCATAGTATTATTAAGTTTCATGCTCTGCTTATTTTTGCCTGAGTCTTTCTCAGACTGATGGCATTTGAGCAACAACTTTATATGCAAAGACCTAGTGCTCTGGAAATGTGTTATTACCCAAATGCTGCTGGTAGCACAAGCAATATGCACAGGTCGGCAGCAGCCATAAAAGAAATGATTTCCTGGACAATCACAGCTGAAATTCTACCTAATCTCTAAATTGGGGTGAAGTATTCCAGTATAATTTGCCAATTATAAACAGCAATTTAAATGTGACAGGTGCCTAAAGTACTGCCAACCTTGAAAGGAGTTTGAGACATTAACTACAGCAAGGCAGGATTTTGCATTCTAGCACAAGTTTTCTGTGAAACTTGCTATCAGTCTAACCATTGAGACATTCAGAGAGAAAAAAAAAAACTAAAATTAAAAAAAAGAAAAATCTTCTAGACAAAGATTCATGAAGTTGCTGCTGCTCCAGGGCAATGCAAATTTTGTGCAATGTAAATTTTCAGTGCAACCTCAAGGCCAGTGAACAAAACCAACTATTTAAAAAATAACCATCATTCCTTGGGGTTTATTAGAGCCAATATTTGCTCATTTCTCTGAGGGCTTCTTGTATCCAGAGGTACACTATAACTATTCAGTGGATTAAATTACAAAAAGTGACACTATTTTAGGAGGCTGATAGGGTTTCTATTAATTTCAACAGGCTTTTAAACAAAGTGAAAGACCGAAATGTGTGCAATGCTGTCTCTAAGAGAATGTAACTGGGATGAAGCTGTAGGCACAGAAACGTGACAAGTTTCAGAGAGACTGAATGACTCACAGCACTTCCTACATTTCTACCTGTGTGAAAATAAGTATTGTATTTAACTATTTGCCTTGCAGCTTTAGATTCCACCCCCACCCCTCAGGTCTTTGATGGCTAAAGCTTACCAATACTCCATTAAAGTTTTAATCTAACTGCAGCAAATAGGAGAAAAATATTTGGAAGGCAGAAGTGAGCTGAGACTGACATGCCTTTAAAAAATAAGCTCCTTTGTGAAATGTTCATTTATAAAACAAATTGAAGTGTTTTCTTAAGCATTGGGCTACCTACTGGAAAGCAGTTGCCATAAGCCACTTAGTTGAATTACAAAACTCATTCAGATGGCAGATAGAGCGGTACAACCTTTATAAGATTAAAGAGGTGCTGCTGTAGACATGCCAACATCATTTAAATGTTTTAAGAGCTTGTCTTATTTTCCTCCTCCTAGCAAGGAAATGTTTTCCTTTGATGGTGTTTATCTTTCAATTTGGAATCAATATTGATGGAGCAAAACTGTTCTCTATGAACAATAATTTATAGACACACCAGTTACAAATTAAGGTGTCAGATCTTCCTGAGCAGCTTAATGTAGCACTTTCAAGTTCTGCATCACCTTGAGGGCTTCTCTGATGTTTTGTGTTTCAGAGCATCTTATAGCTACTATGTACATAATATAAAGCAGCAAATCATGGGGGGTTTGTGTGTTTTCTTTACTGGGAGGAAAAATCCAGAACAAGCGTTTAAAGCAGAGACTTTATGACTGTGTCATGCCTGACTATTGTATGGCACAAGCTACCTCTCTGTCCCTTTCTATGGGGGGCTGATTTAAAATCTATTCAGAACAAGAGTTCCTCAGAGCAGAAAATATCTCTTTGCATGCACTTATAGAATGCCTAGAACAAGAGGAACCTTAACTATTATTGAAATGATTTATGTCCAGTTTTACTGCAAACAGCTGTCATGGAAAAAATGCCTTATTTGACAGATTTTTTCCATGCTTTCATTTCTCCTGAAAATGACATATTTCATGAATATATTAAAGTGGTTTAGGAAGCTAGGAGAGAAGGAATTAAAGAGGTGCAAAGTCTTATTCTCAGCATTAATATTAATTCTTCAGATGAATGCTGGGAATTGAGAAAAGACTTTTAACCCCTAAGAAACACAGTAAATAGATGCTGTCATACTGCAGTCATCACATGATAAATCTAAATTTTAACAATCAGCAATTAAATTATCCTTCCAGTTCATATGTGAGCTTAGTACTTAGCACCAAGAGACTGCAGTTACCTACTGCAGTTGGCTAGGACAACAGTGGTTACACATCAGTCTCGGAGCAATGCTGACTTCTCGCAGCAGCCAGCAGCATAGAGACCACTACCAGACTGATCTGTGGTAGGCACAGGCTAAAAAAACCCCTTGATTTAGTTGGTAGGAATGATGGACACTACAGAGCTCAACACAGATTAAGTAGCTCAGGACTTGCTCTGCATCTTCGGTAGAGCTTTGTTAACTTAGCAGGGATGGTATCTCACCTTACACGCCACACAGCAGTGACTATGGCAGAAGCGTGGACAGAGGGAGCTGTGTTCCTCAGACAGTTTTCCCCTCAAAGAAGGGAGAAAGGCCTGCCTTTGGGTTCACGGCATTTCGCCACAGCTTCCAGCTTCACAGAGTGGATTAGAACCAATAAGTCCTAGCAAAGATAGCTCAATGTAATGGATATAAAGTAAATTACTCATGTTCCTTAAAACAAAACAATGGCTCAGGCTTCAACAGACCTGCAACCCGAGCTATGGGACAGCTGCTCTGCACCTTATCTGAAATTCATTAGCTTCTCCTTAGTTACCATCGACTTCAGAGGTTATAAGACATGAAGCCTGTGCTATTAAAGAAATAGCTGCTTAACCTCTCTTCCCTCTGAATACACGTACAACACCACTGCAGATTTGTCAATACGTAGGCACCCTGGGAACCCAAGGAGCCAGAAAGCCTTTTACAGCTCACAGGCACAAACAACACAAGATCTCAAAGCAACTCCTTTATTCTTCCTGATTATATCAGCAGGGTGTGGGTGAATTCCTACATACATAATTTTATACCTTATTAATAGTGATTTTCATTACCATCCAGTTATTCTACAGAAGGATAGCCACTCTGTATACTGATTAAACATCACCCGCTATTACATAAAAATATCCACATGGCAGGCACATATTTTTTTCCTGAGACGAGCAAGAAATGGGAGAAAAGATGAATCAGAGCTGGCTAAGAGTGGAATGCAATGTTGCTTTCAACTATTTCCAAAAACATCTTGCATATTAATTCACAATTCCAGTTTTATCCCAGACTTTAAGGTGACAAAAATGTTCAAAATATGCAACTTCAGTTTCTTGCTTTGGGCTACAGGCATTAAGTGTCATTTCCCCATCAACATTAAATACTGTGTTGACAATGTAAAAAGTTTTTTAAAAATAGTGTTCACTAAATATGCTTAAGTACAAAACATGGTGTGGGGAATATCACTTCTGTAGCTGTTTCCAATTTTGACACACTTCAGACACCCAATCTTAACTATTTGAGTATTCTATTTATTAGGAGAACTGTTTTAACACAAAACTTTTTGTGTGGCTTTTTATTAGCATTTTTGTTTCTTTCTTTCCTTACTTGGATTACTTTGGGGTAGGTTTCATCTGAGGTTTTTGGCCCAGACACTGTGTTTACAGTGTTACAGCATATGATATTACCTGAGGCTCCAAAAAATGGACGATATTTTTCCTCTTTATCAATTATGCATATACTTTTCCTGAAATGATATATGTACCTATATAATATATTTGGAGGAGCTTCTTGGCATTTCTGGCTACTTGCTATTAAGCAAGGGCTGAAAATCGAAATTAATCAGTCTTACCAGAAACAGCTGTAGAGTAAAAGTTCCCCCTCAAAACATTCCCCTGGGGCTCTGCTCCACACCAGCAATCTCTTGCATGATCAGCACTTAACTCTACACGCAGAAGCTCTGATGCAGAATATGGATTAGAAATCAGTACTGTGGCATCAACAGAGGAAAGCTTTGCCACAGAATGATTTGATGCTAATTTCTACGGTTCATTTCAAAGACTGGATTTTTATATCTTTTTTAAATATTAATGTTACCAAAGGTGTGTCAGAGTTCATTTTATGCCACTCATCCTGCTTTCTATTCTCATGGCCAGGCACTTTTCATGGCAGTATCTCATAGTGCTTGCTGGACTGCTTAATTAAAAATTGCATCCTTAACAGCAGGTATACATCAATATCATTCGAGTTTACAGATAAAACAGTGGAGCTACTCAGAAGTTAACTTACTTGTGGGGTGTCTCACATCAAGCAACAGAAGCAACTTAGGAATTTTAAAGTTTGGATCTGTGCTTTTTCCACTAGAACACTTCCATTGTATTTTGTCAGGTAAATGTTTTAGCCTCTGTCTATAGTACCAGTAAGGAAAACAGCCAGCCATGTCTCCTTAGATGTTTGACAAGAACTGATAGTTATCTCGGTGACTGGCTTACCCAGTCACAGTCATTAAATGTACTATACTGAAGAGAACATAAAGTGTTTACATAGTTGCTTATGCTGGCTTTTTCATAAAGAGACCAACTAACATTTGTTTTTCCACAGCCTTACATTAATGCCAGAGGGTCATGCATTTAAAAGGTCCTAATAAGTAACAAACACACAAACAAACAAAAGCAACAAAAAAAAAACAAAACCAAACACAACAAAACCATCAGAGGAAGAATACATTACTAAATAGATACACTGAATTATAGACTAGCTCAGAATTAAGTCCTCTATCTGCAATTTGAAATGAAGACTCCAATACAGAACAAGTTATAAATGTAAGTTAGTGGGTAGCTCTGTGTGAATTTGAAAAATGTGAGGATCGCCAACATATTTTTTAACATATTCACCAAGCAGTTTTATCATCTACTTTGCTATTTAACTTTAGTAACAGTGCATTCACCATAGAACTTACCTAGTTTCTATTTCTACATGCATATTTTTGCAGTGTATATCTCTGCCACCTTATAAAATAATTCTTAACGCTGTGTCCACCTTCTAGTAGTTATCATTGCTCACATAGCACAGAAATTGTAAAAAGGGAAAAAGATCTCTTAAAACTAATGAGGATTACAGTAATTTAAAGTGTTTGAGGATTTACAGTAATTTAAAAAATTTAATGTGATAAACTTCTGTGGTTTTGGCATAGGAATGGTAACAGAAGACAAATTTTAGTTCTAAACTAGTGTTGCCCTATCCTCACTATAGGTAAGTAACAATTATTTAATCATTATCTTTTCTTTATATTTAAATACGCAGAAGACTATGCTGGTCTGACAAGTTAGCATTTTTATTGTTACTTTGAATGTTACCCAAAGCTTCAGAAGAGAAACTGTCTTCCCATATAAAGATGCTTCTTTATAGAAAAGCTTCTTGTTCAAAACAAAATTGGTTTTATCTCTTACAATAGAAGATGACCAAATATTACAAGTTGACACATTCCCACTGGGGATGTGGGTTTACGAAAAAACTGAGCAGCAAGCTAACAAAAAGCTAAGCCCTAAGACCTTTAGTTAAAACATCCAGTAAAGAGGATTGGGTTCAGCCACATCAAATCCTCTGCACAAACACAAAAGACAGCTTCTGAAGGAAAACCTTTTTGAAATGGCCAACCATACTGCAGGAAATTCAAAATTTGTCAAGAAACATAAAGAATACAGGTTGACATCCCAATTTAACATCTGACATATAAGGCGTATTACTGACTTTGTGATATACTCCACCTGACAGACTGTGCACACATTTAAGAGCATTGCTGAATTGGGTCTGGAAAGTCTAACAGAGTGAATAAGGTTTATGGAAAAGCAAAGTACTTATACAGGATCTTCTGCACCAACATTTGTGTTTAAGACTATCCTCCATGCACTTACTGTCATCCTCATGTTTCATTTGTCAGGTTTAGGTTTGTTTGGTTTTTTCCTTTCTTTCTCCCAAATTTCCCAAGATGATAAAGTTTTGCAAAAAGTCTCATTTCAGAAGTTATATTTCCATTCTCAAATACAAAATGCTTTGGCTACTTCTGCTGCTACTGTCTGAATGTGAAATTACTTTTGTCAAAAAGAGTGGAGAAGACTGCAAGTGGTTGAGTAACACCTCTAAATGTGTCGCTGCTATTTAGCTGAGTCACGTGAATTGACCACATTCAAGCTCGTACCTAAGACACTGTTGCAAAATATACCCTGGTATCTAAGCCACCATCGAGATGCAGCATATTTGAATTTCTGCTCATAACAGGATAGGACCAAACAAGACCATTTTACAGGATCCAGTGGTGTGACTCTTCAGGCAGCAGTAACTAGGCCATTTTACAACCATCTGTTCTTAGACTCAGACTCCCTGCAGTCACCACCAAAGCTGTGTGCTAATTAATTTTCACCTGCTAATCCGTAGAGACACCTCTGAAACTAGCAAATCACCCAGGTTCTGTCAACAGCTAGCTTCTGGACTCCTGTGGGTGGCATTCTATTACCAATAAAGGTAAAATGTTTTCTCTGAAAGAAGATCTCCTGTATGGTTTCTGACCCACTGCGAGTGCAAGAGACCTGAGAGAATAAAGTATTTTTCATCTGATTCTTCAGGCAAAAACCAGAGGGTACATTGACAAATGCATCGAAATCTTCAACAAACTATTTGAGCACCTTCTTATTTTTGATATGAGGAGCATCTAAATTCTTGCATATATGGACTTAAAAGACCTGCTTGAGGTCTCATGGGAAGCCTGTGAGGGACAAGTGAACTCAATCACATTTTTCCCAAGTCCTAGGTAAGCACTCCAACTACTGCAACATCTTTCCCTTAACATGTAGCTCTAAATAGGGTGAGTAGCTTACTACAATGTCGCTGAAGCTCATCTTAAACTGTGAGAGGATTATTAAATAGGCTCCAAATGAGAATGGTTGTATTAATTTGTTCTGAAGACTGATAAAGCAAAACTCTTTAATATCACATGATCTTAAAATCTACCAGCTCTAACTAATGGCACAATTTATACTGAACTTTGAGTTTTGTTATGTATCTGTTTTCTATGTTGTCCTAGTTTGAGTGAGAACAGAACTAATTCTGTTCAGTGATTTTACTTTTCATCTTAGTTCTTCTCACTAACTGCACTGTCTGAAGTTAGCAGCCTGTTTTCCCAGACAGTGTCTGCTGCTGGCAGTGATAACACCCCACATTTAGAGTTAGTACCAAGGATTGGTGTGCAGACCAAGGCCACTGATGGATCTTGTGTACCACACTGGGGGGTGCAGGAAAGTGAAAGGCCACACCTGCAGGGAGGAGCAGACAGGGCAGGTGACCCCCAAACTGACCAGTGAGGTATTCCAGCCCATTTGTATAAAGCAGAGGGATATGGAGGGTTTATGAGTTAAAAAAAAAAAATCACATTCTTGAAATGAGTTGATTTTAGCTTCGTGGAATGATCCTGCTTTTAAAAACAAACTTTTACATTATCACAATAGTGTAACTTAGGAGGCACTGTAAAAAGAGACAGAGAAAAAACTCGTGTAGATAAATAGTGAAAGAAAATATCTGTAGATCCAAGAAAGCTGCTCAATGAGACTCAAATGGAAAGACATTATAAACTAGTTTCTGTACTGCTGGTTGTGATTCTGTTATCACCATACCTCTGCTAGAGCTCAGAGATGTATGATTTAGAAGATATGAACAGTACACAACATTCATGAATAGTCTACACTAAATAAGGTCAAAATAATAGATCACAGAAACTATTATTAATTTTCATAAGT
The DNA here is from genome assembly GCA_013399075.1 of Chloroceryle aenea. Taxonomy (NCBI): domain Eukaryota; kingdom Metazoa; phylum Chordata; class Aves; order Coraciiformes; family Cerylidae; genus Chloroceryle; species Chloroceryle aenea. The sequence goes on from VWZY01006390.1 coordinate 57,402, forward strand.
ATAGAAGAACTTTGAACAGTACCTAGCCAAGTACAACCACTGCAAAATTGTAGCAAGGACAGTTTCTCCCCATATTCCCCATATGCAGTATTGTCCCTGTGACTGGATATGGTTGCCAGCTCACCTGTACTCAGCTGCAGCCAGTCAGTAAGATATTTGCAATCCTATCAGCAAGGATTAGACATAACTTTAAGGGATATATTCTGTAATCCCTGCTTTTCAAGATGTATGACTAGTACATAATACAACAGAAGTAAAGAAACCAGAAAATTACAACTTTAGAGGCTGATTTTTTGGTTAGCTTGTACATCACAGTCTTGCAGCTGATGCTCCGAGGGTGCAGCCAGGCATCTTCATGCAGTCGCCTACAGGATTGGGGTCTAATGGCCATAGTGCCATGCAGGTAAGAAATGAAAATTCACTATGCCCTGGATCTACATATGGCCAAGTTCAAAAACAATGATCCCAGTTCAAATCCAACTGCCTCATCTGTATGAAAGCAGAGGTCATCCCTGCCTTCATATTGAAAACACTTTTTTCTTTGGTGCACAAATTTTTTTATGAAGTTGGGGGCAACTGAAAAAGAAAGAATAAGCATACCTGTGAACAGATTGCACATGTGAAGAGGAAGAAGGAGCAGAGTAATAAGCACTGGAAGTCTGATCTAAACCTACACCTATGCACTGTGTAGCAGACCTCAGAGACTGGAGGCTTATTCCTCCAGCATTCCTTTTTCTCCCAGCAACCACTACAAGTGGTGACTCAAACACCGTGCCTGACCTTGTTTAAGCATTAATTAAAACACGGGTGGAAGGGAGAAGGGTCAAGGGCAGGTCATTTACAACTCTTAATATAGGGTTTGGCTCACCTAAATTTTCAGTTTGCTTTTAAAGGTACAGGCTAGGGTTTGCACTGATAAGGCTACAATGCAGAGTGTGCTAACAATATGTGCAGGTGTGTGAAGAGCTGTGAGCACCAGCATGACTCTCTCCCACTTCTGCAAGAGAACCAGACCATTGTCGGCAAGGCAAGACTCAATGTTTTGCCAAAGTTCAATATCAGCCTCACATTCTCTTCTTTCTCAACATGCAACTTTGTTTTTTAAGCTTTTTGTGTGTGCTATGAGACATGCATAAATAAAAATGAGCAGTAATGGGTAATTATCACAGAAATTGTGATATTCATATGTAGAACCTCAATAAATCAAGGAAAGCTTTTCCTTTTGGAGACACAACATGATGAATATGAAAATTGCCTATATAATGCTGCCACAGGGATGCCTCTGAAGTCGTTTTATCAGCAAAAAGGAAGCAGTGTCTGCTGGTAACAGCTAAAGACCACATTCTAATTTTAGCAGTTGCAGTTAACTCATTCCCAATGGATTTGCACTTACCGTGAGAAGGTTTCTAACTGCTTCAGCACTGAAAGGAAACAAGCATCGAGTCATTCAACTGCAGTTCTATATGCAAAGATGCTTTTTGGCCCATGAAGGGAAAGCATATGGAATCTGCTGCAATAACCCATTCAGCCAAACATTTCCACACATTTCTTGTAATGCAAATGCTGGGAAAAAAAAATACATAATCATTTTCCACACTGTTTTAACTGTCCCTATACGAGTATGATCATTAGCATGCATGTGTGTTCTGTTATGGACAGAGCACATGTATAGGAACTGTATGCACACTGCATACCTAGAACTGTTAAGAAAAGTTTTATTCAACAGATACATTTCCCTTGACATCCAACAGCTATATTGCTAATTTTATTCATAGATTATGATTATGTCTTATGTAACTCAACAGAAATTAAGCTGATATATTACTTTTTTTTAAAACTGCTGGAGACCATAATATGAACTGTTCCATTTTTTTCAATTATCATTTACTCCTAGAATGGTGATTCAATATAAAGAATTTAATTTCACACAGTATAGCCATTTTCTGCATTAACCTCTAACAGGGCCTATAATAGAATTCACATTACAGCTAGTCAACGAAAGGGGAATAAAACCCAAAAAGCTCCCTTATAACAAAGGTGATTTAGGACAATATTATGAATAAAATACTTCTATGAGACTTTTGGTTGAACCTAAAGCATGCACTTAGTGCTAGAAGAATCCCAGCAGCTAATATCTAAGTTTATTAAAAAGAAATAAGGAGACTCCCTTGGTAAGTAGTGATAAATGTAAGGCTCTTTAAAGAATGATTTTTCAGTGAATTGTGTAAACAGATTTGAGCTTTAAAATAAAATCTTAAGCAAGTTACTTTGTAGTAGGAAATGAGAATTCCTTTTTCATTCAAAAAGTGTAAGAATGAAGAAAAACACAAAAATGTTTAATCTGGCAAAAGTCACCATAAAATTATCATGTAATGTCAAGGTAAGTGTTCTTGAGCTGTCAGCTGGTTTTCTGCCTCGAATAATCCCCACTGTGAGCCTGTGACTAAACAGGTGTAGAAATCCCAAGTGAGCTGGGCTCTCACAGGCATCAGGAAGGTTTTTGAAATGAGAGTGCAGCTTGTCACTATGGATAAAACAGCAAAACTGGGAACCTCTGTATATATTGTCAAAATTCACTGAGGATGCTGACAGGCATTCGGGAAGGGGATATATATATATATATCAATGAATTCAAACTGACTGGGGGCTGTGATGGCTGGAGCTCAGCACTGTGCTAACGTGCAGCCCAGCTCTGCAGAGGCCTCTGGGCTTGGAAAGAGGGAATATAAGTGGGAATTATGCTGGCATTTTCCCCAGATGTGCAGATACTGATACTCCAGTCTTTTTGTTTCAATGATACCTATGCTCGCACTAAATTTTAGGCATAGCTGCAGGCACTGTTGAACTGTGACCTGAGTGGAGAGTGAAGGGCACTGCCCTTAAATTCTAGGGTAACTCCAAGTATTACCTTGAAAGGCTTAGATGATACATGATTTTCACAATTATTTACACTGCTCTGAATATTTAGCTCCCTACTCATCCATTGCTACTAGTATCTTGAATCTGTAAGCAACTAGATATACAATAGTTAACTTTACAGAAATATGACTGCTGCTTCAATTCAAGAGTAAGGATGATAATACTTTCTTTAAAAATATCTTCCAAAATGCAGCTATAGGCATAAGTACATATATTCACTTTATCTATTGATGGATGATAAAATTTAGAATGCTCATGTACATATTTGCTTTGGTTAGCACGAAATAGACTGGTGCCTTATTTAGTTTAGCAGCAATAATGATTTTTTTTTCTCAGATAATATCAACCAAATATTGTAGTATAGTTTTTGTCTGGGTTTTTTTTGGTAAATGTCTGAGAATATTTGCCCTCTAGACTACCTACTTCATGTTTTATAGAAATATGCATCTTATACCTTAATTCACTGCACAAAAATGTTTTAGGACGGTGAAATGAAAATTGTTATGGATGTTGCAAAACATTATACTGAAAAATATTGTCACTTTTGCAGGCTGTAATTATATGAAAAAGTATTTTTCCTCTTGCTGCAAATAGCATGTCTCTGTCTTAAATGTATTTTTAATGAACGAATACACATGATAAACAGGCAAGAACCTGATGCAGCACAAAACGCATGCCCTTCAGAATGAGTTGTTACCTTGACTCAAATGGGGTGATTATTTCTGAGCTGAGTGTTCAGAACATATTTAAACTGCAAACTGGCAACTGACTTTTGTGTTTGTTTTTTTTTCATTGTTTGTTTATTTGTTTGGTTTTTTTCTAATCTGTGTCAGAACTGGATAAATTGTGTGCTGCTTTTTCACAAATGCCTCCTCCCTAGATCTCTCTTCCCATTGCAATTATATTGCATTCCACTCTGTCATGGCTCTGTACTCTGCTATGTGAACTCCTGCCACAGGGCAGGCTGGCTGTCAGGGATTAGTGTATATTCCCTCTTCCTCCTTCTTCCCCTAAAAGGCAGAGCATTTCATTGTTGCCTTGGGCATCGGTGTATTCCTAGGAGCAGAACCAGGCAGTGGTTTCCACTTCGAGCTGCAAAGGCCGGAGGTAAGAGGGAGCTGAGAGAAGAACAAGCTACAGCATCTCTTCTAAATAATCTTGGAGTAAAGGTGGAGGAAATCAAAGGAAAAAGTTAGAAAGGAGAAAGCATGCCTGAAATAGGGAAGTAATTAATGAGGATGGGAAGGGACAAGAAAGAATAAGAAAGAAGAAAAGGAAAAGCCCTGTGAGAGAAGAGGAACAGATCTTATGTGAAAAGGAGTTTCAAAGGATAAAAGTTCTCTCCCATTAGTTACAGTTTTGAAGATTAATGTGAGCAAGGCACTAATACTCCTTGTGTGCTGCTATCACAGAAAGAAAGTGCATGCATATGTACTAGCATCAAACCTATGGGGTTAGCTCTTGTCAGACTGGGAACAGCTGAACTGGACGGGCTCAACCCATGTCCGTTCTTGAACATTCCCTGCTGTGCTTCTTCAGCACCTGCCAGGGTGACACACCACGACATTTTCAGGCACCTCCATGCTTGAAGGAGTATCAGTAAGGTCTAACTGCCCTGTGTTCCCCACACCAGAAGATTTAAAATGTTACTCTTTAAACTTCTAATGTTTTGGAGAAGAACAGCAGATGCAGAGCTCTTAGGACTAACTCCCTTGTTCACCCACCACCATGGGTGAGGAGGGGAAGCCAGTGCAAGTTCTGCCTTGCTGCCTGGCCCAAGTGTAGTGTCCACAGCGTGGGGTTTACCTGGGGTGGGAACAAGCAGGGCTATCATGGATGAGTGATTTGCAAAGGCAAATACTTCGCAAAATACTCACCATACTTAGATCACCTAGAACTTAAACATCTAGCCTAGGCCGGTTGTCTGAGCCACCTCTGAGATCAGTGAGGAGAGTCAAACACTGTCTGTGTAGGACTCATCCTTTGTCAGGCACTTCTTTATATAAGAGACTGTAAAAAAAAAAAAAAAAAAAAAAATCTAAAACTTTGAAAGTTTACTAGTCTCACTTTGAGGCTATAATCACTAGGGATTAGCCTGATTCTCTTTGCATCAAACAACTTTCAAAATAGTGAATGCTATCAGTCTGGGCTAGATAACAGAAACATAAGAGCTCATCGTCCTCCTATCACTCTCTCTGAATTGTTGCACTCCTCATACAAAAGAAAAATGGAGTGCCATATTTAATTGATCTTGAAATAACCACCAAACTGTAATGTATTAATATGTTGACTTCCCTAGCTCAATCTACCATAAACAGGACTAAATACATACATTCTCCTCGGTTAGCTCTATATTTACATGTGTTCTTTCTCCTCTCATATAATTTTATTATTTACATTTTTGTTCAGCTACCAGCTTTTCTAGGATTGTGAAATAATCACAGAAGTCAGGAGCAGTCTGATTTTACTTGTTGCAATAATCCCCTTACTTAAGCAAGATAATAGAGGTTTTTAAATAACAGGTCCAGCAACCACATCTTACAAAAGCAGACTGTACCTTCTTGTCTTAATCCAAATTAAATCAGAAAATGGCCAGATCTTAACAGGGGAAGAAAAGAACAGAAAACTAGCAACTCTTGTCATATCACACTTGTGATATCAAGCTCTACTGGGAAAAGCAAAAGCTCATTAAATTTTACCAGTTAATCTGTAAATGAAAGACTGAAAAAAATTATCATCTTAGTTGCTATTAAAAGAAATAAATTTCTAGCCTGGGAAAGATGCTATCTGTTGTATATTTCTCTACTGTGTGCTATATAATTTTCAATTTCTGAAGCTTTTAGAGTACATCCACTACATTATGGATGGATTTGCATTTTGCTGAATGATCAGAGGTGCCGTAAACTTCACTGTACATGATCTACAATTACTAACAATTTAAAAGTTCTAATCTTCACCACAGAGAAGTGGTTCTGACTGTTATTAGTGAAAATGTTATTAGTGAAAAACTAGTAATATTAGTATGCAAGAGTTGCAAAGCTGGGTATACGTTTTGATGTAACATTGCTGTTCACTGTACACCAACCTCAAACAATAATGTCAGAAACTGTTATTCAGATAGTGGATCAATAACATGTATGCAGTGAAACCTCATTCCCTGCTTAGATTTAATTTCTCTTACCTGGTCTCTTCTGTAGCTATAAAGAAACCATCATCTGAAGCATCAAGCCAGTTTTGCCTCTGTCTCTTGATCACTGGAATGGTGCTTGTCTTAATGGCACTTGCACTGGCTTGCAGGGTCTTACCATTAGTCATATGAACATGGGGAGCAGCATGCTGAAATCATAATAAAAGGGAAAGATATTTCACTGAGAATAAGCATAATTCTGTTAACTAATCCTGCTGTAAAGGGCAACCTATGCATGACGCCTTTCTCAAATCCAGCTAGTCTTCCTCAAACTGTACTTGGAAGTTAGATAACAGTCTGTACATTGATATGTTTGATCCTCAGGTCTTAAAGCCCTTTAGAAACTAAATTAACTATTGCTAATGACACTTCATACAAAGAGAAACTGACGCATGAATCAATGCTATGAACTAAGCAGTTCCAAAACAGAAAACCACTGATTTTCAGAGAGAATTCACTTTTTTTTGAGCAAAAACCCAACCAACAAGATATGTTTTTTCATCCAAGCATGGCATGAATCTAATTTTTAAAAATCTATACTTCTCCCATCATAGGTCCTTAGTCTGCTCGTATGTCTTTTATAATAAATTTCATTGAATAAGACAAGTGATTTGGTCCTGCTGCTAACCCAAACTAAGGTAGGAAAACAGAGTTTTATATCACCTTGCTGGTAGCATGGTTCTCAGGTTTACTCACCAGTCATTATATATTAGAGCTGACTGCAATACATCTGCATTCATTTTAATAGAGATAATATAAACACAGAATGATGCACTAATTTTCCATTAAAACTTTACCTGGAGTAATTGACCAACAAGAGCAAGTACTTGGATCTAATGACAGAAGCTGTCTTCTAATAAATATATATAAAAAGGAAAGAGTAGAAATAGTGGTTTCTATATCATCTATAGGTAACACTGTGGAAGAACATTCTATGATAAATATATCAATATTGGAAATTCAAATCTTGTTTTCCACACAACTGATTATTAGCAGGACTAGCTAATAACACTACTTGTTTAAAATAGATATGATAGAGGACATACAATGGTGAAAGTTCTCTTACTTTCTCTCACATGGATTTAACATGTTATCTTTAGGAAGAAAACATCAGTGTCTAGACAGCAATTTGGTTTCCACATATTTTTCTGTATTGGTATTGGTGGGGAGGAAGAACTAAAGAACATGCTACTAGAAGTAATGCAGCTGTTATTTAGAATAAACAGAGATAAAAATACAGTTTGGATAAAATTAGAAATTTATGAAGATATTTAACTGATGATCTCCTAGTTTATATCGTTGATAACACTCAAAAAGTGAGTAGGAAATCATGCATGGAAAACACTGTCATACATCAGATTTCACGCTAATTATTTTTATCTGGCAATTGCTAGTGCCATATGTTATAGAGGAACATTCAAAGGCTCAAAGAGCAATTTTTTGCTGCGCTTCCCCAGTGAAAAATTGGTTTAAGTTATGAAATCTGATGGTTCATAGTTTTTCCCAGGATCCTTTAACACATCACTGAATATTTCCTTTACTCAAGACAACATGCATTGGCAAAAAATGTTCAAGAAATGCAAGGTACAAAAAGTTTATTTCCTATGGCATTAAACTCTGAAGAACAGTTAAAGTTGATGGAAAAGTATGCAGTTTTTCATAATACTTTTTCACTGGCAGAGATGGATGTTGTTACTGTGGTTCTGAACTTCTACTTTGTCTCCTTTTATTAGATCTCAAATCTTATTCCAGGCAAGAGATAACATTAGAAAAAATGGTGCAAGGGCTACAATTCAATCTCATTTCTGTTGCATCATATTGGTTAGAATTTTCTCTTATTTCCCTTCTCCTTTGGTCCTTTCAAGCTATTTGAAGAAATTAATTACATTTCATTTAAGGGCAAGAGAAAATAAGATCATTGTTCTCTAGTCTGTGCTAGGGACCACATTATCTTTAATTTCTAGTAAAACAAAACAATTGAAGTTCTTGAGTAGAAAAGGAGTTAATTAGTTTCTCTCAAAAAATACATATTTACCACTGTATATAAAAATGAGCATTCAATGTCACTGTCATACTAATATCAACACCAAAAGCAAAATGGTCTTTCATACAAAGTACTTATTAAGAGCAATTTTTTATTTACCCCCCTCTAGGACACAGTTATGCTAGAAAGGTTATGAAAGCCTCAGGAATAGTACTGTACCATCACAGAAGCCAAATTCATTCAAAAGACCTGCATGAAGAAAACCCCAATCATTTCATCATGACACTGCCGTGTGCATTTTCTTGCAGCTGGCATTTGAATTTTGGCTGTGTGCATCACTAATAAGCTGTGCTGTGATTTTGCAGCAAAACCACTGCTATTAAGAGTCCACATACCAAGAGATTACAGAGCAGCACCTGAGCAGCAAGAGCTCTGCCTAGAGTTTATTAACTGCATGAGGAACAAATCCTCCTCTGTGCTGAGTGACTCCTATCTCCCAAATATCTCCTGCACCTCTAGGACAAAACTGTTCCATGCCCATAAGTCATAATGAGAAAACCTACCTTGGATTTCTCTTGAAATAAAAATCTCACAAGGCTAAAGGAGCTCTTGTTCAAGCAGTGTTACACCCAATAAAGAATACAAATACTTAAGTCGGGAGAGAGTTATCTCTGGGAAGACTTTCACCTGCCAACCAGGTGCAGACTGAACACATCCTCAGACACCTCTGAGACCAAAGGTAACCTTTTTAAAGGTCCTCAGAAAGAAGGAGTTTATGGGAAGACCATTTTTAATAAAGTTTTCACAGCTTCATCTCTCACATCTTAAAACATTTTTCTGGAGGCACCATTCTCAGGTACTTCTCCCAGGCTGGCGCACAGCTCAATTTTTCAGAGCTGCTTGGAAGTACTGCTCATGAAAATTCACCTGGCAGGGGCATGGATTTTCCCTCTGCCTACACAAACATTCATTTCTTAGTGGGCAACTGAAACACCTCCAATGTTCAATGAACGCAACAGCCCCTTTCATGAAGCTACTTAAAAACATGTTTCTCTCTGTCAAATCATCTGGAAGTAGCAGCACAGTTCTAATTCAATCAGTTATTTAACTGTAAATTCAGGTCTTTCAATACAAGGAGCACTAGGTATAAAGCTTTGCTGCATATGGGAAACAAAGGAATTGGCTGAATAGCATCACTATACACATATTATGTGCTGTAGTGGCAGCTACCAGTCCAACAAGGTTGGGATGCTATTCCGAAGACATGTACAAAGTTCATAAACACCTTATATTAAAGTGGCAGCTTAATATAGCATCTTTATTATGGAGGATAAATCTCCTATGCTCACTAACTCCCAGAGGAATTTGAAACACAAGGATATTAATAAGCATGTTGGAAAGTCAAAACAGGAATTTTGGACAAATTCAGAAACAGCACTCAGACCCTAAATCACAGTCAAGGTTCCTGTCTATAAGTGTCTCAACTTGTATTGGCATATAAGTGGCTGAGCATTTATTCATTGAGAGATTCTGAAAAGACATCCGGCTTTGAAATAAATATGTAACACCAATGAGCATTGTAACTGTAAAAATGAACAATGAATGTTTATGCTGTGGCTGAAAGAATGTTTAACTGGATTATGAAAATTCTAAGTCGACTTCAGTTTATGATCTGTAAAACAAGCGTAGAATTATGTTAAGTTTAAACCAGGTATCGACTCTTTTGTCACACTTGTTCTTATTTGCAAAGGCATTAGCATTGTACCTCTAGTAAGTATCAAGGTTTTGGGGCTGGTTTAGTTTACTTATTCAGATTCATCTTTAAATTAATTTTTAATTTAATTGTTAAAGATGAATTTTTAAATTAATCTTTGCTTATTACAGATTTCAGATAATGCAAAAATTACAAAACAGTCTTCACACAGCATGGAGTTGCAAATGTCAGCACTAGCATGCAGACACACATTCATTTTGGGTATAGAACTTCATTTAAGAAACATGAAGTCTATTAAAAAACATGAAGTCTATTAAAAAACATTTTCAAACAACAGATCACATACAAGCAATTAGCCAAATAGTCAAAACAAGTATTACTTTTGAATTGCCTGATTTGCTATCAGGCCTTTCTCAAACACACCTAAAATACATGAAATTCTCAAAATCAAAGTCAATGACTTTTCAGTGCAAGGGTTTAAAAAAAAAAAAAGACAGCAGTTTACTTTTCAAAGCATCTGGGCTGAAATACTACAATGTTTATAGCCTCTGTACTTCATGGAAGTTATACGAAATAAACCATGTCTTTAAAAGCAGCATTTTGAAATAAATACATATTTATATAAATCAGTAAATTAGTAATGAAAGACTAACCTAGGCATCTATCCATAGAATAACAGGAAATGTATTTCATAGTTAAAAGATAGATCTCCCTCTTCCTGCACTAACACAGATCCTTACATTTTTTTCTAGGTTTTTATTTTTATGAACAAGAATCTGAAACAAACAATAGGGAGACATAACTGTATTTAAATACAGAAGGAGAAGTCTTCTACTGTTCTCAGAAAAACTGCACATCTTTTTCCTCTAGCAAAGGAAAAAGATATGCCTCATCAGCTATGACTTTAAAATAAATCTGAATCTTCAGAGACAAGGTTAGATTTAATGCCTTACTTACATCATTTCACCACCTATAAATGCAACTTAAAAGGAGTTCAGATACTTCACCATGGTAAAACAAAAGCTTTTTCATGTCAAAGCATCTGAGGCAGTATACAGATTTGTTATTATGCTTCTCACATTCTGACTGACTGAAGATCATTCTTTAACTTTATATCTGTTACAGTATTAGACATCATTAGTCAGAAAAAGGGGACTTTTTTTCAGAGTACTTATTTATTGCAGCAGTCATTCAAAAATGGATATCAGCAGTATTGCTTTACTATGTCTGTACTGAATAGACAGTCTCAAACTATTTCTAATGCAAAAATAGTCTCTTTTCTGGCTTTATTGACATATTCCACCTACTTATTGGAGGTTAAGAAATTTTCCATTACCCATTCAGTTATGCTTTAATTGCAGAGAAAAGTAGGCATATTGTTATAACCTTTTCACACTAAACAGAATGCTTACTTGTAATTGTCCTTTTATTTATTTAAGCGAAATGGACAATGCACACTGACTCCAGAACATTAGCCTGAGTAGTCTGAGTTGTCAGCAGAGAGGTCTGGAGAGGTTCATGACACAGGAACCTCAAGAACTGAAGTTATTTAAAAACATTTCCATTATCTCTTTAAAGTTTGGTCATGTTTTCGTATGACAACACACTTATATAGGCAAAAATCCTGTTTCTTTGGGTCCATTTTATATCTGCTTTGATACATTAATGGAAAAGAGTGACTGACAAAATGTGTTATTTTCAGAGTAAATTTAATAGGAAAAAAAATAAAGGGAATTGAAGAATGAAGTTTTCACTAGCTTCAGCATTAACCTCTAGCTCTTTCTCACACAAATGCAGACTTGGAAAGAAATAGTAAAAAATTTTTCAATCTCTTCCAAAGTGTTACTGAGAGGAATGGAGTAAAAAAGCATCTTATTTTGAAATATTAAACCAAATTCATGACAAACAAAGATTATATCACATCCAGTAAAAACAGAAACGTCATTTTTCCAGACATATCTCTACTGCTTTGAAATTTTCTGATCTCTAGTCCTTACCAATTTATTATCCATTTACACTGGATTATTAATGCCTATTGATGATAAAGGCAATGAACTATATTTACCCTTTGTCCCCCTTTGCATCAAGTATCTGTGTGGAAATTTACATGTCCCACAAATACTGCATATGTGAAAGAGGTAATGAACTTGAATGGACAGCCTGAGAACTGTAGGAATGAAAACTAGCAAGCCCACATCACGTTTTGTTGGGTTTTCTTTTACAATTTCAAAACTCACCTCAAAAATCGGTCTTCTTCCAAAAGTCGATAGCCACCCCCCTAAATATCTACAGGATAGGGATGAATCATTCCCAATCAAAGAAAGGTTTTCTTTATGTGAATTTTTGTTCAGGCATTACATAATTTCTATTAGGAGTTTGACATGGAAAGAGACTGATAAAATTTCTCCCCTTATAAAAAAAATATAGACACTAAATCATGACATTTTTGAGAAAAAAAACCTTTAAAATCTCATTTTCAAAGATGCATCTGTCTGTTTCTATTTCTGTCTACATTTCTATTTCAGGAAACCAAACTATCAGTCTCAAAGTCAGAAACTAGCCTCATGGGAATGTGATGCAACAAATTAGTCAATATTTTACATGTGCTCTGACACAAGTGATACACATAGAATGCAAGAGATCTTATCAACATTAATTTGACATAATCAAAAAAATCGCTTAAACACGTGAGACACAGAATTGTAACTGGATTTCTCACCTAGTAGCACTGCTAGTTCTTAAGCTATTCAACCTCACTTTTTTTCCAAAGATTTCCCATTAAATACATTGGCAGACAGACTCATTTTCTCCCTACAGTGATACTGGGCTTTATAAAACAAATATATCCACTTTCAAAGGAAAAATCTTATCTATAGAGAGATCAATGCCTATAATCTTCTCTCTACTTACCATTATTGTTCTTGTTGTATGGCTAGATGATTCTGGAAGACAAAAGAACCACAGCATATTAGAGAATTGTCTTTCTCCATAAAAGCCCTATTTTCTGATGCTCACCCTGAAAGCTAAGATGCTACTGTTCAGCTACCACAACAAACACTCAGAAATGCAGAGACTGGAAAGATATCTTATGAAAACGAGCATAAGAATCATCACTGGTCCTGAAAATATACGGCACTCTATAGTATGCTGTTAACTGCACTCATTTTCTTTGCGTAATTATCGTCTTTGCAAGAAAATATAAAAATGGAACTAATTCATAATTCATGCTCCAAGAAGTGGGCTGTTTCATTTTGCTTTTAACATATGGCATCATTTAATATGGAAGATTAGCTCTGCAGAAAAGAAAAAATAATACAAAAACCAACAAATAGAATCAGCATAATTCCATTACTATTCCAATTTTTAAAAATCTTTATAATACTAGACAATCCTTTTTATTTCTGGGAATTTTGAGATGGATTCTCAGTTTAAAGTCAACAAAATATATTGAGAAGTGTAACATCCTAAAATCTTAATTATTCTCTCCTGCAGGATAAATCAGGAGTCAGTCAACTAAACTCATGGTTATATTTATAAAAAATTGCTGAGGCAAATAGCTAAAATAAATTTTACCCTGCTGTTTAAATTAAATTATATTTGCTTCCTCCTCACCCCAGGACAGAAATCTCACCCTCTTTGGCTTTAAAATGCTACAGTTGTCATATTACAGCCAAGTTCTTTACTGAAACAGTGTAACTTGAGTAACTAAACATCCTCCTAAACCATAAAAAAACCTGCAAGAAAATACATTGATGGTATAAAAGATGCAAGATGGTGATACTAATAATCTCATAGACTTGCTCAGAAATTTGGGTTGGAGAACATATCATATAGTACACAGAGTTCTTAAAAAGGAGACATTTAGCAACACTATCTGCAGTTCTAGGTAAAATATACACAGTGCTGCAAGAATTGAATGGGCAGAGTCTCAATTCTGCAAGTAAGATAGATTTACGATAATTACAGGGGGTTAATTATTCTTGCCCCAATTCCAAATTGTGATTCCTTTGGGAGTCCAAACTGGCATCACTTACACAAAGAATTTTCCAGGGGTTTTGTTATTGTTGAAAATAGCATTCAAGAGATCAAAAGGACATGAGAAAGAATAGCTGCGCATCTTGTTCTGAAAAAATGGTAATTACACTCTAAAACTGGTGTTTCATTTCGAGGAGTCATCTTAGCAACTCTGAAGCTATGGTTCAATCACTGACAGAAACAGAGACAAGCCATTTTAAACATCTCAAAATATTAATAACCTTCAATCCAAGTCTCAGCAGATACTCATGTATCTAGTTTATGTTTACATTTGTACAAATCTTCATCCCTAATCAAATTGATAAAAAACCACAACAAACAAAACAAAGCAAACCCAAACATATCAATACAGATGCAAATAACTTCCCAATGCTAAATGTTCTCTAATGTGAAAAACTATCTAAAGCCATCGATCCTTTAGTGGGAGCTCCTCTCCTGGCTCCCTTTTCCCCTCTCCCCTCTTTATCATATATAAAGGTACAGTCAGGTGACCAGTCTTCCAGGCAAGTTTTAAATCTGGCACTGTTATAAAGCAAAAGATCATGTTGGAATGAAGAACTCTGTAATCCTGAACAATTTTTATCTTCACAATAAAGTTATTTTTATTATTAAAAGGGTTTTTTTTGACATCCCAGTGAAATTACATTTCAGGTCCTGAATGTTCCTGAGAAAACCCAGGGCCTACATTCATGAAGGTATAACCACCAGAGTAACTCTTGAGGCAAGGAATCATTTTTTAACAGGAAATGCTCAGGAAAAAAAAAAACAACAAACAAACTATCTCTAATAGCACAACTGCATTTCCTAAGAAATTCTCAATTTAAGCAGAATTATCAGGTTAAACAGAAAGAATGGGGTTCTTTCTCTCATGAAATATAGACAAGATACATTACACAGCACTTCCACCCCCCAAAAAATTGAAGTGACCAATAAATAAATAAATAAACACATACTTTTTATTCTCTGACACTACAGTAATAAAATCTTCACCCTTACTCAGAGGTGCTTTTGGCATAGCTTTATATGCCAAATCTATAAAAACTATTAGCCATGATTATTCCAAAATACTCAGTCACCCTCTCAGCTCCACAGACGATGTAATCAAAGAGAGCATATCTCTCGACAGGGAATTGAGGAACAGCCAAATGTACCTGGAGACTGTTAAACGGCGTAATAAGAGCATTTTACAGACACACTCAATGCAATGGCAACAGATGTTAACTCCAGGACATTACCATATTGATAAGCTATTAGTAAAACCAAGCAAAGAAGTGAAGGCAGATCAGTTAATTTTGTAGAGTAATATCCCTGCATTATATCACAAAGTAAAAACAGTCTCTGGTTTTTCCACATGTCTTTTTCTTAGCTTTCATTGTAGTAGATACTGAAATATAATCAGTTGCCAAACATCCTTTAGAGATATCTGAGTATATCCATAAATAAAAAGCTAAGGAAAGAACTGTTTAATAAGTAGACAGTACAAAGATTCTAGGATCTAGCACAGACTACTAATTAAGGAGCCGTTGTTACACAATTTAAACTCTTACATACTCTGATAGCCAAATAGTCAGATTTTAGAACTGAGGAGACAATAATTTCTTCCAGAAAATAATTATACCCTGATTTGGCAGGATTCTGACCAACATTTATGCGTGAACACACACCAGCCAATTCTGTGGAAAATTCTGCTTTTAATTAAAGTGACTAAAGAAGAAAGATCTTGCTTCCAATTAAAAGGGCAGTTATGAAGCATTCATAAAGCCATGTTTAACAAAAGGTCTGCACACCAATGCAAGCTCCAATGCAGTTTGAGGGTAACAGAGCTTGTTTAAAAACCACAAATATCTTGGTGTTCAACAGAACAAAAACAAACTTGGGATTTTAGTTTTATCTGCCAAGTTTTAGAATGCCTTAGGGAATATAAATAATCAGACTCAAATATCAGTGAAACTGGCACCAGAAGACATTTGGTTTATAAATGAGTTCTTATAGCAAACAAGTTTGTGCAAGGCAATAATCTGTACTTGCACTTTTTTTGTAGAAAGGAAACTTCAGAATACAGAATGATACTGCCCGTAGGGCCAGTGAAGTGCTAGTAAAGTGGATTACTCCACTTTAAACAGATATGGTCAGACAAAATCACTTAACAAGGGGTTTGGCGATGTGATGCAACTAAATTACAGTAAACGCAACTTCAGTACTGACAAGATGTTTGGAAGTTTATTATTATTTATCATTGATCATTTGAATTAAAATAGACATGGCTGTTGTAAAAAGAATTTTTCACATATTTTAAGTTGCTTTTCCAGCCATTCCAACCAATCAAGTGTTTCTCCCTGTTTACAAGGACTAGGAAGCTATAAAACTTCTTAATGTAAAGCCATTAAGACTAAATCAGAAAAAGTCCTCTGCTGAAGGGCTGGTCCCATCTACACAATTATTTCAAGTTTACATAGTATTCCCAACAGCATATAATTTTCCTTCCCTTAAGAGTTCTTCAAGCTGGAACAGAAACCTCATCCTTAATAACACTCCAATCCTTTTCCAGATGATCATATGTTATATGTACTACCCTTCAGGTCTGCTGATAGGAAACAGTTACCTGATATTCATCTTTCGCTTTTATATTAATTGGGTCATCAACAGTACTAGTGGATGAAGGTGCCCTTTTTCTAAACCTTCCAGATTAAATATCCTTCAACATAATGTCATTTATACACGTGGAAAATAAAGGCAAACAGGAAATAGCAGATGTGTTTAATCTTAGTAACACACTAGGCTTCCAATGGAGCTTAAGACTGTAAACAACCTTTTCACCCAGGATTTAGGAAATAAGCTGAGAAAGGCAGACTGTTTAATTAATTAATTATTTCCATGTAATTACTTCTTCTCCACTTGGTTATGAATATTTTAAGCAACCATATATAACTTTCTTCCCCCTACCATTTTGTAGCAACAAAACAAGTGACATGAAGTGTTACCTTAAAAATACTAAAAAGATATATATCTCACATTCATAGTAAGAATGAGTTTGACTTAATTTGTGGAAGACAGACTCCCAAGACAGAAATTTGAAACACTGGAGAAACAATATACAGATGACAAAATCAAAAAGAAAAAAAACCGTACAAAATTTTCAGGAAGCATTTTCCCCAGATGCAGGATCTGTCTAGTTACTCTGCCTAAGCACTTTCTGAAGGTGCCTTCCCTAGTGCATTATGTGCTACGGTTGTTAAGAACTATTGCTCTGCAATCACAGTTTAAAAAAAATAATCAATCTACTTGACAGTAATCATGCACACAAGCACTTCAAGTATGAACTCAACATCTCAAATCCAGAACACATAATTCATGAAGTAATACACTGCTAATCCCGTTATACAACAGACAGGATTTTCTTTCTGCAACTTTAATTCTTTAAATACTAGTGGAAAGTAGTGCTTCCAGGAATTAGGTCCTGGAAATCTGAATTGTGTTTTAAATACCAACTTAATTATAGTGTTGTTCTGATTGTCTCCTGTTTTAAAAGCTGATTTATTCTGTCAATTAGAAAAGTCAGTATCACTGCAATTTCATGCCTACTCTTCATCTGCATAAAAAAAAAAACCCAAACCAAAAACCAACCAACCACCCAACAAATAAAAAAAAAAAAAAACAAACACAAAAAAAAACACAAAAAAACCCCAACCAACCAACAACAACAACAAAAAAATCAAACCCCCACTGATTCAGTAGCAGAAATGGGGCAATTTATCATGAAATGCCCTTTCCTCCATCTGGGATCCCACATAGTTCGTTCTTTCTAACCTGTGCTATTACCAGAGTAGCAGAAGCATGTGTTACACATACAGAGATCCAAGGCTACAATCTTTTCATAAGAATTCATTTGTTTAGTAGAACAAAATGTAAGTGACTTATGGCACACTCAGAGTGGTACATCAAAACATAAAAGAGATTCTAGTTCTGTGCTTTTGTGAATCAAATGTTGTGAAAGTAGTCTTACAAATCCAGAGATACATTTTTGAAAGAAAGGAAACAAAAGAGATAAAAAAAATAAAAAAAGGAAAATAAATCCCCTGTTAAAATTCTAGTGCACCTTGGAGATAACTCACATTCACAAGATACAGTAACCTGAAAACTTCAGCTGAATGGAAACTGTAAACAAACTGAAGGAAAGATAGTGGTTTAAAATAGAAAAATGTAAACAGATAAAAAAAAGTGTTTTGAGATGCTCAAACATGAGATCTAGTAGATTAGTTCTACAAATAATTGTCAATGTCAGCAGTAACACCCTGGGTAATTAAGGCTTGCATCTTTTTCCAAGTACATAATTACGGCTCTGGAAGCCGTCACTGGTTCATCATCTCCAGTATCATCATCTGTACCTCTGCAAAAAGTGAATATATTCACCACAGAAATTCAAGCTTTAGAGCATTTTAGTTTTCTACTAAATATTTTAAATGACTACCTCCACTTGGACAGTGAAACCAGACAGAAATTGGCAACTCTTGTGCAAGGTACAAAAATGAAAGGTAAAAAGGTTGTTAGGTTAATCTCTTAAGGGTCAAAAATGAGTTTATGACTTTTATAGAAAGCCATGACAAGCTTCTTCACCATAAAGCATTTCATATTATGACGTAAATAAATGCTCTGAGTAATATATAAAGGGAAATAACAAAGAGTCATAAACACCCTTTTCATAGACCTCTGCTTCTCCAGTAAATGACAGTAACACAATAATTCTTCCGTAGATATTTACTTTGCACACTCACATTTCCATCAGCATCAGTGCACAAATTTCAGAAAGAGATCTGTAGCACAATATTTTAAAACATTTGTTGTCTATATCAAGGACCTAAACTAGAAAACACAAAAACTATTTGTGGAACAATATATAACTCTTGTTTTCACTTTTGGAAAGACTAAGTATACACAGCTCAACATTAATCACACTCAGTGTTTCAGCATGGAAGAAATAGCAAAACTGGATTCACACATTAGCTAGTTTCTCACATCTTATTTTTCCTCTTTCAGTTGGAAATTATTGGTACATAAAATGAGGTAGGCTTATAGTTTATTAATACAAAGGAGAAAACTTGTGGTTATATTTTTTAATGTAATGGAGGGCCAGATGATTTTTGATATGCATTTCATGCTGCTAGCCTGCAACCACATGAAAGCATATCCACCTGTACCGAAAAATAGTATTGTGATAACAATTAGACACTTTTGAGAAAAAACTACTCCCTCTGCTAAGCAATTCCCTACTACAGTGAAAACTTCCCTCTAATGTACTTTCACTTATGTGGAAGTTAGTTATATTACATGAAGCTAATTATGATAAAACACATATCAGGATTATCTGTTTCAAGAAAATTTTGGTCAGGAAAGGTTCCAGTCTCCCTGCTTGCCACTTTGGCTGCTTCCACTTTCATGTGTTTCTCAAAGGAGAGTCTCAAATTCCCCATGAAAAATCAGGAGTGAAATGTAAGCCTTTCTTCCTTGATTATCTCCTCAATACTATTAGTTGTAAGCAGACAGAGAGGGATCGACCAAAATAACATCCAAGAGAGAAGGTACAATTTTGTGAGGTCTTTCTCCCTTTGCCAGTTGTTCATCTCAATTTATCATGCTGTGCCAGAGATATGAGGGCTCCTAGAACAAGGGTTACAAAAATTGCTGTCTCATTCTTAGATACAGCTGCATACTTCAGTATATCCAGGAACAGAAATTTGACTGTTGAAAGAATCCTCTTGAAGGCATCAGGACACCTCAGCCTGAAATACTGCATCAAAGGTCTGGGCAGGGAAAAAGAGAAGGAGGACCAGGGCTGTTGATATAAGTCTCATCATCTCTGAAGAAACAGTTCTCTTATTTATGCACACAAGTCATGAAAATGGTACCAACAGGCACAGACTGATAGACTGATTTCTGTGCCTCATTAGTGACTTTAGTATCTTGGACATCCTGTGGATATTCTGGTTCTGATGCACGTAAAAGCAAGTAAATTCCTGCCAGATGACAGATTATACTACTGTAAAATACCTCTACCTGATCTTTCCAAATATTATAAGGAAAATTATCATTACTCACCCTGCCAAAACAGTAGCCTGATATGAAACTTGACTACCCATGATGTACAGTTGCTCACAGTTAAGCAGCTTGTGGGTGAAAGTAATTGCTCAGAATAATTTCAGACACTGTAATTTAAAGATCAGATTCAAAATATCTACAAAGCACTTTACAGTCACACTTAAATCTTCCCATCATCAATTCCAGTCATAAAATTGGATACACGTAACATTCTGCAACATTGTGATTTTCTGAAGACAGATTTTTTTCCCATTTGAAAGAGACTGGCTTTGCTGCAGAGAATCACTTAAATATCTCATGTTGCCTTTATTTTCAGCAGCAATGGAAATACTGCATGTCAGAGTAGTATTAAAAGCACCATCACGCATATTACAGGCTAACTCCCAAAAATGCCGATTTTTTTTTTTTTCAGAATGGAAAAATCCTTTCTGTAATTTTTCATTCACCCTGAAGAATGCAAGATTTGCTGTATGAAAATGATAACACTATTCTAAGACTATCCAGAAAAAGCCTCACTCCTACAATAAAGGACCCAAACAAGTACAAGATCTTCTATCTAGTTACATTACACAGTGCTTAAGCAGTGCAGTTTTACTTATGTCTATGCCTTATACATGGGTTCATGCATATAATTACAACTACATTTCTCAGCCACCAGTGACTGACACTCTGATCAGTTAATAGCAAGATTGTTATCTTGCCCTGATGGGCACAAACGCCACCACTGATGAAGATGCAAATGAACTCCCTCATCGTTCTCAGTCAGATGGAGCAACAGTATCCAGAAGTGACAGATTCCCTCACCCCTATCAGTTGCACCAGACTCTTTGTGGATGTGCAGCTACAGGAAAATAAAAATCAAGACTCAAGCCAGCATAAGATTTCGCTAAGAAATGCTAATAGTGTTCTTGTTTATTACTCTAAAAAGCACTAAACCAAATAGTAATAATGTTTCTCATTATCACCCCCATTCCTCCATACAGGCATAAAGAATTTCACTTCCATATTACATTTCTTTATTTCTGAGCTAATAATTATTATTTTGCTACTACAGCACTCAACTAACCTGGGTAGCAAGATTGACTTTAAAAAGGCCAATCTAAATATAGATTGGCAGAAGCCTAAGTGACATTTACCTGAATGTTGTCAATTATTGTAGATCTTAAATAAACATTTTTATATGGCTTCTTTACAACAAATTTCTAATACCATTGGACAAAACAAACCTGAACATGCAGGCTTTTCTATGTCAATAACATTATGAAAACAGCAAGAGATAAGACTTAATATATGCCCCCCTATGCTCCTTTTTTTCTCATTTCATCAAAACATGCATTGAAAAACAGAATACATCATCTCCATAGCAGGCTTTCTGGATACTGCTAATTGATACAGTGCAATAAACCCTGTAACAAACAATAGTATTTTGGAACAAAAAAGCTTTTTATTATATTTATAGTAACACAAAAACTCTGGAGGTTGCCAAAACCTTTCACTGAACAAACTGACCGTGGTCAGTGCAATTACACAGAAACCACCAGTTCCCAAGTTGATCTGATCACTGGGTTTTTGCTGTGTACTGAAGAGAAGCTGGAAAAATTACAGACAAAGCAATGTATTTAATATTTACCAATAATTAGAGAAGGAGCTAAATGGTAAATATTAAACGTAATCCTTTTAAGCCTTTTAAAGGAACAAAGGACCTGTGTTGTTGATTATCATTACTACGAATTTGTTGCTTTTGCTTTGCATTTTATTTATAATTTTCAGGCTTTCAATTAAAGGGAGGGGCTAGAGTGAGAACCAAAATAGCTGGTTTTATGCTAACAAAGTACAGATTTCAGTTATTTAGGATATATGATTTCCAGTGTTATGTTTTCACAGAAAATAGATAAGCAGAAATAAGTATCTCCTAAAGCAATGTCTTACATTTCTCAATTCTGATTTTTCAAATTAGATGTTATTCTGTGCAAATTCCCTTAACACATTTAGCTGACTGCTTTAGACAAACTAATCAGTGTGGCAAATGACTGGTTTTATACACTCTTTATTTTGAAGAGAACATCAGTACTAAGTGGAAGAAAAATTTTAGACTTCCAGCATGCCTCTTCATAGGGACATAATAAAAGTTTACCTTGAACTTACTGCTACAGCTTTCTCTGCAGTAGAAATGTAACATCTTTATTTCCAGGTGAAAGTCACTCATCACTCAAAGCTCCTATGGGGAGTCCAGTCTAATGGCCAGCACTGGCGGAGGAGGAGAATCAGCCTTCATTCACATTCTCATGCAGCAACCACCAGACCATCTCTTCACGACTTCACACTCAAAGATTGAAGTGGAAATTCGTCATTTATCATTATGCCTATTAACCTCACCATTTCTTCTTCCAAGTCCCATGGTTGTCAGCTTGGTCCACTGAATAGCTTGTGTTGCCATGCATGTTATTTTCCCACTGTTTAATGGCTGTTTGCACACCGAGCAGAGGTCCAAGCAATACTCTCTTCTGTGTATACTAAATAAACACTTTTTGACAAAGTATGTAGTGATTTCCATCTACAGATTATTAAATGTACAGTTGGTATTTTCACTGCAAGACGCAAACAGCATTGGCAATGACAGAAAAACATGATCATTATGAGAAGATGATGCATAATGGATCAAGTTTTCTTCTTGCTTTTGGAATACTATTTCTACTAGCTTGTCTGAAAGGGATATCCCTCTCATTTCTACCTTGACCTATTCTGTGACGCAAGAAAACAGCCACTTCTTTTGTGCAGACCATGTCTTGAACTATCTATTTCAGAGCCTAATTTCTTTCAGATTTCTCATCTCAACAACCTTATTAAATTACAGAACAAGGAAGATAATGGCTTACAAAAGTTACGTTCAGGAGCACATGCATTTCTTTTCAGTAGAAACTACTTATATCCTGCAAGATTCTCCTATTTGGACATGAGGTCTAAATGTTCACAGTTCCAGCTGAAAACCTTTCTTTTTTGTACTGATTAAAAAAAAAGTAATACACAGTCATTTTTCAGAATAAAAAGAAAAAAGACTATTTGAAAGAAGTTAGCCTTACTCACAAATATCCATCTTCTTTTTTTGCATAGTTTCATACATGCTCTCCATTTGCAACATACTATAACGAAATGGCTGAACACACCAGGTTTAAATGTCACCGCTAGAACAGCACAGTGTACAGGAAAAGCCTCTCCTGTACCTCTGTGACATCCCTTTTGCTTCCTCCTCTGCAAGTGGTATAAATGCAAGGCCAGTTGCTTTCTGAGCAGTTCCTACCTTCTACCAGTACTTACAGACAGCTCTATATCTTGTTTTAACTGACTGTGACAATAGTCTTGGGATGCAAGGTGCCAGAAGCTATTTTCCCTCTACTACCAATCACACTTTTGAGAGTCCAGCCTAAGTCAGTTTTAGAATTCATATACTAGCACCAAGACTGTCTGTAAAATAGCCAGTTCCAGTATGGACCAAGCAATTTTGCACAGAGAAATTCCAAAGGTCTTATGTATGTCTGCAAAATATTTCTTCAAATAAAAAGCAATGCAATAAGCAAAACTAAAGCGTGTTGTGTACCTGCTCTCACCAAATTTTATTATTTTCTTGTCCTTTTATATCAAAATTAGTAAGAAAAATGGTAAAAGACGTTTTTGTAAGAGATGGCATTAATATATCCACGTTCAATGAATAGGCACCACCACTGACTGCATTAAGAATCAACACTATAAACATGCTATGCATATCTTAGCGTTTCTGTCTGTACCCCCTTATTTAATGTCATTTTAGGTCCACGGGAAGTTTTGTAATTCAGAGACTTAAAGAATATTTCTTTTATACTCCTTTACATACCATCAAAACCATTATGATGGCTGTAGTTTCTTTTTCCCAAAATACTCAATGAAGAGTGACTGGAAGGTGCAAGCAGTCGTTTTGCACTTGGACTTTGAAGGCTTGGTGTTGATCTGATTACATTGGGCTTCACTGCAGGATGAATTTCTGTTTGAAACAAGAGAGAGAGAAATTATACATATATACACATATAAACATATGTGATATAAAAGAAATAAAAGTCTATTCAACATATTAAATTTATATTATAATTTCCAGTGAAAGGAAAGTTTCTTCAGCGTGAGTGTGTTTGCAGGACCTTGAAGGCACAAGTCTTCATACCCACAGTTCCTTCAAGTAAGAAAAGTCTATTTCACTTTAGATTGTTCAAGTTCAATATTACGGTGTAGATGTGTAAGGATTTCAAAGGTTCAAGAGATAATGCAAATCAATCTGAAGCATGTTCATGCTTACATTTTCCTACCCTCTTGACGTTTGCTTTGAAGCTATATGCCTACAGATATTTTAGCCAGCAGATAAAAGCGTTTTTCTGTACTGAAACCACCTCAAATCCTCCTCAAGCTATTTAATGTTCTCTGTCACAATAATAAAATTTAAGGGATCTTCCCAAACACATCACCAGCTGCAAGAGTCAGGGGGTCAGCCAAGGCAGAGCTCTGAAGCTAAAACTACCCCAAAACTGCAACAAGAACACAAAAATCATTAAGACTGCATTGAGTTCCCCAGGTTCTGCTGGACTCCCAGACAGAGTCATTACTGGGGAGTTTCAAACATAGCAGAGTGTCTAACATGGTTCATGGAGCGGGATTATTTTGGAGAAGGAGGAAGAAAGGTGGGTGAGAGGCAGTGAAACACATCTGACCAACACACTTCAGGGTGGCAGCTGGTGTGTTTGCCAAGAGCTGATGCAGCTATATGGAAATTTCTCTGACAGACAAAAGTGGCAAAAGGAAGCCTCAGTACAGTCTGCTTGTCCTTTGCCAGGAATTTGCTGAACCAATTAACTTATTCCCATCACATATTTGGGTTCAAAATGCCACCACAGTGTATGTCCTTGGACAGACTCAGATTTGAAAGGGAAGTCAGACTGCTCAAGGGCAGGTCCCCATCCCTTTGACACAGCTACAGGTCGCCAGCTGCCAGTACCATGCAGGTTGTGAGGTGCTTGCAGCCTGATTACAGCAGGACACCTAATTTCCCCACTGAGCAGAAGAGACTTCTGGGCTGAGAACATGAGGGCAGAGGGGCTGGCAAGCAGATCAGTAGAGTCAGCAACCCAAGGGGAGTAAGGTCAGCAGACAAATATAAAGTACTTTCTCATGTATTATCCAGGTTTGCACCTCCTGAAGAGTGCTTCTTTGTGCTTTTCTGTTTATGAAATAAATCATTGAAGGTGTGCAAAATCCAAAGTGAGATCAAGGTATCTAAGGTGGAAGCCCTCCAGCCTCTGCCATTCACAGCTACCATGCAGTAGAAAAAAAACCATAGCACAAAGTCAAAGTCCACTGTGATAACAGATTTCTCCTCTTTCAGACATGCTAAAGAAGCCTGACATCCAAGTACCCACCTGCCTGGCATCGTGCTCTTGCTCTCACAGCAAGTCTTCACACACAGTCTGGATGAATCCAGCCCACCTACCCCAACTAGCAACCAGCTGTGGCTGCAGGGGAGGTTGGAGGTGTGCCATGAGAAGTCAGGATAACCTTTAAAAGGTAGATACACAAAGGTGGAATAGCCACCATTCATCACTATACAAAAAGGTGGAAAGGCGTAGGATGGCTACAGCGACTTGGGCAGACTGTACTGAGAACAGCATGACACAAGGAGACAACACTAATTATTTTCACATTTGAAAGGACAATTAACCACTGGTTTGGCCAGAAGTTACAATCATACTCTTAAATCATGAACACCCTCATCCTGGATGCTTCAAGAGGTCCAGATGAAAAAGAGCAGGGTAATGTACAGAGAGATGTCAGAACAGCACAAAGCTGGGTATTGGTAATTCTTTCAGGGTAGCCCTGTGGATTTGGTTGTGAGTGTAAATGCTAGCTTGGTATCACCAGTCTTCACAGAATGGTAGGGGTTGGGACCTCTAAAAATCATCTGGTCCAAACCCTGCCAGAGCAGTAGATCACACAGGACCAAGTCCAGATAGCTTTTGAAAGCCTCTAGAGACAGACTCCACCACCCCTCTGGGCAGCCTGTTCCAGTGCTCTGTTGCCCTCACAGTGGAGGAGTATTTCCTCATGTTGAGGTTGAACCTCCTGTTTCCCTGTTCATAGCCATTGTCCCTAGTCCTGTCACTGGGCACAACTGAGAAGAACCTGGCCCCACCTTCCTGACACCCATTCACCACTTACTTAGCTTTTTACAGCCATTCACTGCAGCACTCATTTGCTTTTCATATAATAAAGTTTAGGAACACAAGCAGCCAGCATATTTCATGGCATGTCCCATTTTTCATGCTGTAGAGAACAAGTGTCTGTTTTGCTTATTTACTGAAATGGGAACAGAGGTGTGCTTAATGCTACAAACACTTTAAACTGAAATTGAAAGGTTTGTGCCATTTGCTGCACATGATTGGAGTTTGGATTCTAAAATGCTCATTTGATTATCTTTTTCAGTTTTTTGAAGGAATTGTTTAATTTTCAGGGCTAACATTACTAAAATACTATTTGACAGAGATCCAGCAGAATGACAATAATTCCAGCAGCTGTATCAACATCTAGGAACTCATAAAATTCTTCTGTCTGCAGCATATAGGACATTTAATTTTATATTTTCAGGATGAGCAATCAATCTCAAGAAATGCAAGAAAGCATCTCCTTCCTTCAATTTTTCTTTGTTTTGGAGGTCACTAATCCTCCATTAGTTTACCACAAAGGCTGTCCTTTCTGCAGTAGAGGAAGGTACCAAGATCAAGCTCACCCTTTAAGTTATAAAATGAACTTAATTAAATAGCCAGGATGACTTTCCAGTGAATTTTGTCCTTCCTGTGGCATCTTTACACCTTATACTCACTCATCCTCTACATCAAGGCTTGCTTCATGTATTTGTGTGCTTTAGATCCGCACTTTCTAACTAGTTTCTTCATCACATCTAAGAGGTGACATTTCAGGGGTTTTGCCTTAATTATATTACGCCATCATATTACTGTATTATGAAATAATAGTAATTAGAGATCTTTTAATTCTTGTGGTTCTTATCCTTGTTCTATTGCCTACTACTTCACTGAAAGTCTCCTAGGCCACCGACATCTTTTGCTAACTCAGAGAACAAACAATAACATCCAAATAACCCATATTTTCCCTTTACCTACACAGTAAATAACCAATTGGCCAGATTCGGAATTTATGATCATTTATGAAATAAAAAGGAGTAAAACAATACTTGAATGACATATTAGGAAACCTTTTTATAAGGCCAAGCTGCAGCCTCAAACAAGTAAATAGCAGTAACTCTAAAAACTTCTCCTATTTCCACTAATGTTACTAGGGTAAAAAACAAAACCCAACAAAATAAAATAATAAAAAAAAAAATCCAAAGCAAACAAAGATAAACTGGAGTCTCCTACTGAGTCACTTAAATAAGCATCCTGGATTCCAGAGGTGCTTAAGCAGCTGCAGGTCTCATCTCATCTCCTCAACATGCATCCCAGCTGGAAATGTTAGCCTGGTTTCCTCAGAACAAGGAGGCAATATAGAACATTTAATTAGCCAGGGGTTCACCTTAGGAAGTTTGTTTAGTATGTACAGTGACGACTGAAGAGATTACAGGGGATTAGCACCAGCTATCTAGAGGACGGGGCATATTTCTAATGCATAACCTACCTCACTTGTGGAACTGGCAGCCAAGAAGCAGTAGTGCCCCAAGATGACCAGTTAACTGCATGCCAGTAAATGTCTTTGGGAATGGTATGGAATAAATTCTAAAAAGAAATGCCTCCTGTATAAGCTATGACATGATATTTAATATTAAATTTTATAAGAAAATAATACAAGCCTTATTCACTGCAACATGCAAAAATCACAAATAAACAAAGGAACAAAAA
>VWZY01006390.1:85285-100651 GCA_013399075.1 Chloroceryle aenea
AAAATCACTAAACTAAGAAAAAACCCACCAAGATAAATGGCAAACAAAACATTTTCTAGCCATCCTTATACAGCTAATTCAGATGCATGTATTTAACTACAATGGGTATGCATTATACCTGTAACACATATTATTTGCCTTCAACTGTAGTGAGATACCTTCACTTCCCATACAGTCAAATGCTAAGCAGACTCTACAGATACGTGATATATTTTAGCACTGTTAATATTCTACAGAACCTTCACCTAAGCACACATGATGCTGACACTGTTTTTACTTCTGTGAAACCTACAGACTTATGCTTCCAGAGGTATCAAGGCAACCCCTCACCACCTAAATAACATGGCACTAAAACCATGGAGTATCTTCTAAGATTACACACGGCTGTTTTGATTGCATAAATGGGTCAGCTGAACAAACCACCTCCTGTCCGATTGTCCCCCTTACAACAGCTCCACCAAGTCCTCTTACACTCTAATGACAACACAGGTAATACACACAACTGGGGTGCCGGTAGGAAATTACCACTGGCTTTTTTCTTTTAACTCCAGGGCAGTAGGAATCAAAATTCAGTGACAGTGGGCATTAGCTCTTCGCTACCCAGTTTTCTTAATTTTGGATTTTGTTAGAATTGATGTTCTGGAAGAAGAGTTCAGCTGATAAACAGCTGATTTTTATTTCAGTAAGTCAAGAGACTGTTCATTTCTTCCAGTATAAAAAAATCCTACCATTGACTGAAATTTTGAGCAAAACATCTGGGTTTTACCCTCAGATTCATTTCTGTAGAATGAGATTAATAGACTGCAGAATTATTCACTGTTCTTCTGATTAATTTCTATTACTTTGAGGATTAACAGAAAGCTTCTAGGGTATCTCAACTCTTTTATGACTGTATATTTTCAGTAGTCAGTGGCAGTTCCTTGCAAAGAGGATGATTTTCTTTTTTTTTAACAAGAAATCAATTACTAGAATTTCTCCTCTCCCCATTATCTTATGTGAGTTCATTGTCTTCTTGACTGTGATCTCATTACAAATTTCATCACATCTTTTAAAATTATGTCATCAAATTAAAAGATCAGCGTCTTAGTGCTGCTAAGGTCTCTTCTTTTAAGTACATAGGAGTATTACAAGTGGATTCAAGGGCACAGCAAAAGAGCACTGAGCATAGTAAGTATCTCCCCTTTGAGCACTTGTTTTGTTGTTTGGTTTTTTTTTTCATTTAGACTACCAGATTATTTTTCACATTCAAAATTACATCAGTTTTCATTCTGCAATTTTAAACCAGTACCAGAAGGCCTTCTGCTAGCAGACCAGAATTTTTAGTAATTTATTAACTTTAAGTTTTGTTGTTACTAAAAGCAGAAATTTCTTGTTCTACGCTTATAGGATTTTTTAAGTATCAGTGCACACTGATACTTTATTTTGTTTGGAGGTAGATACGCACCTAAATACCCAATGATACATGACAGTGGTTTTCTGGTGCTTTTTATCTTGAGAGGATTTCCAGCAAGTTCACAATGCCGATCTGCATCTGAGAATTTTAAAGAATAAAACTCAGTTTAAGTATTTTACCATTACAAACATCATTAGGACACACCAACCAGTTTCTGACTTGCAATTTTACAACAAATTTCTTTTTTCCTTTTAGTGCATATTCTTTTTTTCATCAGTGCTAATAATGATAAATATTTAAAGGCAGGCTATGTGCTCATTCATGTAAGGGATGTTACGAGTTTGTTGTGTTGTTTTGGGGTTTTTTTAAGGTAATGTAAGTTCTAACACAAATTTGATAGCATTTCTTACTTATAATGTCTTTTTGGAGGCAGTCAGCTAGGGAAATGAAACACAGATGAAAACATGAGTACTAAAATAAAAGCAGCCCTGGCTATTAAAACTTATGTATTTTGAATTCTTCAATGTTTTCTACAAGCTTGTCTGGCTCTAAATGGGGTAATACAGAGTTAAGAATATTTAAAGTTCAAACTATTGATTTTTGTCATCTTACATTATGGTGATTCATATGACTGTTAATAAGTAAAACAGAACACAAAGGCTATCGTGGCAAGATGAACCTTAAAACAAAACTAACCCTTTACTGTAAACTTTTGAAAAAAGTGGTCAGTCGTAACCAAGTATGACAGACCTCAAAGGTTTCAACGATCATAACTTTCTGCAAAGTAAATGAAAATAAGCAGTTAAATAACTACATTAAATTTGGTGCTGCAACTATGAACTCACACCTTTAAAGGCACTTTGAGTACACAAGCAGAGAATCTGTCCAAATGCTTCAAACATAAAGTGTTACTAAGAAGAGGTTCATGCTTAGACTGCAGAGTTAATCAACCTAAAGGAAAAAAAGTCACAAGATACTAGATTTCAGTAAACAGTTTCAAGACTACTGGAACTATACTTTTTTTTTTTTTTTAATCACACAGAATGACTGGGTTATCTGTCTTCCAAATGCACATCAGTAATCCCCACACAAGGGCTTCCAGCATCCCTAGAAAGCCAGTGTTCTGTTTTGTACAAAAATGCATTCATATGTTGTGTAGATTTAGAATTCTCTCACATGGTATTACTTCCACATCTATGTATCCACATATACACCTTTCATTATATAGGTTTCACATATGCACATACAGATCTGCATCTCCTAACAAGCTTTACAGGAACTAGATATTATCAATACTTTATGATAATTGTAATTTCACTTTATCTCCACCTTGTGTTTTACAGAAATGTTCCAGCACACGAGACAAAATGCATAGTCACACGAAGAGGGTAAGACACTATACAGAACAATTTACATCACTGTATTTTCCATCTAGGTCTGTACAAAAACCACACGTCAGAAAACTACAGCAGTGATTGAAATAAGTATTTAACTAGGTTCACAGATATTTTCGGTGCAGCAGACAATATTTCTTCTTGCTATTATGGGATCTACTTGAAATTCTGGAAATGCTACCTTATATCTGGGCAGTCCAAAAGTTCCAGAGCCTAAAGAAATAGTTAATTATTTTATCTTAATAATAAAATATACTGTTCTCAGCAGGGGGTGGTGGGGCTGAAGAAAAGTGCACAGAAATCTGGTGCCTGGAATATTTTTAATATTCCACAACACTCGAAGCATTTTAAGTGACAGAGTGGAACGATGTGTCTCCACTGTCTCCCATAGTAAAATAAGCACAGACTATACAGTAAGTGTTTTGTAGTTACTTTGGGAACAGCAAAGCATTGCCTAAGAAGTAATTAGCAAGAAAATTTTCCATCTACATGTCTTCACTATAAAAAAGAGAGATTGAACCATGGTGAGATATAAATACAGTGAGTGAGACTACAGACTACAAAGAGAATGCAATTTCCATGCTTGAGGCAAACCATGTTCCCCAAAGGTACCAGGTGGGTATTCCAAAGCATTCCTATCTATTAAAACAGTTAAGCATGTCTAACACAGCAAACTTTAATCCACAATATGGCACCCCCATAAAAAAGATAATAAGGTTTATAATCTTTATGTACTACATACAGAAAACCATAAAAATTCAATCATGCATCAGGCTCAAGTGTTAAATAGAATAAAATTTAGTTAGGAAGTTGTCAAAACCAAATCTAAAGCCAAGACCTAAAATCAAATATGGGTTTCCACGTGAACAAAAATATCTTAGTAAAAGCACTGACATAGTAGGAGCTATGAGAAAATAAACTGAAAAGAAAGGAGTATTATACTTGATAGTGCATTTTTTTAAACATATCAAAAGCAGAAAGTGTGCTAATGTCTGTCAATAGGATATTATCAAGGTGTGAGGAGAACATACAATATAAAGGCATGGCAGAAAAGCTGAATGCATATTAGTTGCATCAGTGTTCACTTCAGAAGAACTGATTTTTAGAAGTGAGCTTCTTTAAGAGGAAAGTGTAAGAATTGTGTCACATCAAAGGGTCTGTAGGAAACATTTCAAAACAGACTGGTTAATGAATAAAAACAAGTTACCAGGACCAGGTGGAATTAATCCAAACAGAAACTGCTATGCACATGCACTACTGGTGTTTAAACAAATGCTTAAACTGGTCTCAGTTCAAGAGAACAAAACACAGAAAATGTGATAACGTTCTCCAGTAAGTAGGTCTGCAGACAGGCAACAGGTTTGAACTATTAATAGAAGCATTCAGTTAAATATGGAAACATCAAGGGAGCCAACAAGGATGACCTTGTGAAGTTAAAAACATGTTTAATGCGTTCACATTATTCAGCAGCATGTCCTCGCAATGATAAGGACAACTGCATATGGGGCCTCACTAGCACAAGTAGCAGCCATCATGGCAAGGGAGGTAACCCTTCCCCTCGGCCCCTGTGAAACCATGTTCAGACCATGTGTTGATCCACACTACAAAAAGGGATATGGACATACTGGAACAAGAGTCACCAAACTGGCTGGGGGCTAGAGTATGGGTCATAC
The DNA here is from genome assembly GCA_013399075.1 of Chloroceryle aenea. Classification (NCBI taxonomy): domain Eukaryota; kingdom Metazoa; phylum Chordata; class Aves; order Coraciiformes; family Cerylidae; genus Chloroceryle; species Chloroceryle aenea. The sequence continues at coordinate 89,746 of VWZY01006390.1, forward strand.
ATGGAGAGTCTGAGGGAACTAGGTCTGGTGAGCCTTAAGATGAGAAGACTAAGTGCAAACCTGATTGCCACCTGTAACTACATAGTGGCAGAGCACAGAGAAGACAGAGCCAAACCCTTCCCCAAGGTATGTGGGGATAGGATGACATACTATTGCTGTCTGTGACAATAGATAGAAGCTGGGAAGTGGAAAATTCTTGTTAGATGTAAGGAAAATATTATTTACTGTGAAGATCATCAAACACTGGAATAGGTGCCCAGAGAAGCCATGGAGTCGCCATCCCTGGTGATCTCATCTGACAAAAGGCTCAGGAACACATGAACTTTATGCAGCGGGTGGGGTTACAGCCCTCTAGAGGTCCTTCCCTATCTACAGGTCCTGTAAACCAGTGACTGCAAGTATCACAGATCTGCCAGGATCCTCTAAAGGAATCATGATATGTACACATGCACCTGATCTTGCATTCAACTTGGCATTTCAATTAGCTTTTAATAAACTATGTCACCAAAGGCTGTTGCTGTCCAGTTGGTATAGGCTAAAAAAGAGGGTTTTGTCAGAGATTACCAGCTGACTAAAATGAATTGTCTACGTAATCCCCAAAGGATCTGGCTGTTCAACATATAAAAGAGCAGGAAAGGAGGTGATTAGAAATTCAAGTTTCCTGCTTAGAAATTACTGAGCATAATCAAAGCTAAAGCAGACGGCAAAGCATCAAGAAATAAATGTAATTAGCTGGTAAAATGATTAGTGGTAAAATGATTGCTACAGAAACATAATGATGTATATGATGTATTCTACACCACCACCATGCAGAATACAATTCATGGAGTCCACAGCTTTCTAAAAAAATATCCAAACAATACTAAAAAGTGGTCACTTAAATTAAAATCAGAATATATTAGAAATTATGATAGGAAAATGGAAAATGTGACACTCTCTAAAATGATGGGAGACCTGTATCTTTAGAGTGCATGTAATTTGGGACACCATAACCCTTAAGAGACAGTACAATTAGAAAAACTCCAGAGAACAATATTAGAACCCACACTGTGAAATGGTTTCCTTATGAGGTGTTATACAGACCAAGTTCTTAACCTATAAAAGTGAGTACTGTTGTATTACAGACTTCATTGAAATCAGGAATAGCATGGAGAAGATGATAGTGAAAGAGGCTTGTTCTTTTAGATTTGAAAGGATTTTTTTATTATTTCCTTTTCTAAAACTACATTTGTAGGTCTCTCAAGCTTAGAGAAACTCTCATTGGGGAGTTATTTTTTGACATCCCATCATATCTCTATCAAAATCCAGATTATTGAATTAATGTACTGTGGTCTATGTATTCCTTGAATTGCATTCTTCTGGGAAACACTGGGGAAAAATAGGGTGTTCTTTTAATTATTTTAATGGTGACTAAAATGTGGCACAAAGTGTATTCAAAGATAACTGTAGAGAAAGTATTTTTATCCTAGATGAAGCCAAAGGACCTTCTGTAGCTGGAAGAATCAAGGATGTAAAACACTGTGAACCAATACCAATAAATGTTCCTCACTTGAGATGAATGGGTAGTTTTACGTCAACAAAACACAGGCTGTATGCTTACAAAGAGAGATCAGTAACATTTTGTATATTCTACTTAATTTCCCCTTGCCGTTGTTTTATCAAACCAGATCATGACAAGCAAGTACTGTATACTAAACTTGTTATTAAATCTTCAGATTACAAGGTCTGTTAAGTTTTGATCATGAATAGTATACCCATTTCCAGATGACTATACAGACTTTATACAATCCATTGAAAACATTTTGACAATCTTATCTACATAGTAGTGCAGCTACTCAAATCTGAATTATTATAATTAATATCTATATAGTTGTATTGATAAAGCTGTATCTGAGCGGGGGGCGGGATGGAGAACCACCACCAAAATCCCTCAGGATTCTTCCTGTGCTGAAGTAATATGGTTCACAGATGCCTGGCTCACTGCCACGCATATATCAACACGCTTCTAAGCTGGAAACAGATCCAATCTTGTCAGTGACTGTCTGGAGAAGAATGCCCACTTTGGTTTCCTCTAATTAAGAAAACTTCTATAGAGAGGACAGTTTGCTTAACATTCTTAAAAAAAAAAAATTAAAAAAATCATCGAATATATTCAAACTAAAAAGAAGGCATTTTGTCTAATTTAGAGCATGGGAATTTCCTCTTAGCAAACAGTTCACCAATTCTAATTATTCCTGAAAATCTGTCAGACAAGTTTGTTGCCAACAGCTACTCTCCATTATCTTCAGGTAGAACAAAGTCTAAGATTTCCACAATAAGCTGTGCTCCTTCCTGGCAGGTGGTGCTGTGCCTTCTCAACCTCCTGGTGACCATCACTAGATTGAATTGGGATGTAAATGCATCATCTCCACTACCTCCTGCTGTCACCTGAGCAGGGGTCATGCTGTATGACTCACTAATGAGAAAAAAATATCTAATTCTCTGCACTGACTGAAGGAAGACCATAGAATAGGACCTTGCTTTCTGCCAGTAGATATAATAGCCTGAGGGAGGTGACATGGGTGGAAGCACAATCAAAAAATGCTCCGTCTGAAATCTAGTTTGATTGGACCCGAGATCAGGATTATCAGAGGTTTCCGTGCCCCTCCAAAACAAAAGAAGTATCTGCAGGAGAGTTCAGGTGGACTATAAAAATCAATCTATTTTATGAGCAAGCTCTGACTGGCTTTTTCAGAGTTACTTTCTCAGAACTGGGAATTAGTTTCATTTACAACCTGGCACTTCAACAAATTGCATATGACTAAGGCACCATAAAACCTGGTACGCTGCTGGGATAAGTGCCCTACCATGCTTCCATCTTTAGATTTTACTGCAACACACTTGTGAAATGCAATTAGTTTTAAAGCACTGGTTTGGCACACACAAAGAGACAGGTGAATTTAACAAAGCATCTAAGCAGTCATTAGATAAAGTTTCAGCACATCAACATGGAAAAACAAATTCCAAATCATTACTTGGACATCCTAACATCTCATGCCATATCACATCATCGGTGACCTGCTACTCTGGACACCTTCTTATCTAAGCACAACTGTAACTTTTGTAACACCAACACAGATATTCATCCAATATTACAATTACTCAGCGGTATTCCACATGTGAAATCATTACTGTTAAAAAAACCCCAACCATACAAAATCTTATTTTCAAGTTATCATTAAAAAAGGATTCAAGGCTTTCTCAGGAAGAGAGAGCCTATTTAGTTATAACATTAACATCTACACAGTGCAGGGAACAAAGGTTACCAGATATAAGTAAAGGAACAAAAACAGAAAACAATTATTTTATTTACTTACTTACTAAGCTTTACTAGAGTAAGAATATGACAATGCAGGTAAAAGCATTGTATGATTTCACAGAGAGACACATTGCCAGAAACAGAGTATTTACGTCTGCATGTATACATACAGACAAACATAAATTAATTAAATCAGGTATAATCTGTCTTCCACTATTATAAAATAATTTGAATTTTGTGCTCAAAAAGCAGTAACAGGGGGGACCTTCCCCCTCTCCTTTCCCAATGTAGCATCGGCATTCAAAAAGATAAAATTGCAAGGTCCAAAGTTTGCTTTAAGCAAAAAGAATACTGAAAGACAGAGAATACAGGAAAAAAAGAAAAATCTTTCTGCTCTTGATGTTAATCTGATGTGGCACTTTTTCATTCAAAGGAACAAAGAGGAAGCACTCTCAGCACTGCCAGTCTGATACAAGAACAACTATTTCCTGTTGAAATGCTCAGCTTTTCACTCCTTTGTTCTGAAGCTGAACTGTGTATATAAAACTTGTTATAGTATGATGATTAGCAGTTGGATGAAACCTTTTATTTTTTTTTCTTTTACTTAAAAGTTTTATCTTCCTAGTTCAGTTACTAAAGTGAGTGAGAAGAAATAGGGATATGGATAAAAAGACTCGAGTCAGGTGAGTCTCTAATTTTCCCCAGTGTTCAGCAGAAGTCAATGCCAATTATATAAATTACAAGGTACAATTCTTAAAATAACTCTTATTTTGTATTGAGGATTAAAAATATAATCCTAGTTCAACCTCAGACATGTTTCTTTTCTACAAAGTAGAACACATTTTATTCACACAGTGGACATATGGTTTCCATAAATCTCAAATGTGCTCCTGAGTCACCATAGCTCTGAAAGAAAAAAGAAAATGACCAACGGGGCAACTAAATAAATAAGACAGAGGCAATGAACAGAATTATTCACCAAGTTCTGGATGACTGCAGAAGTAGCTGAAAAGTTTGGATGTGAAGAATGGCTGGTGTTAAAGTATATAATGAGAAAATAATTACTCAAAAACAGATTTTAAGCCTCCATGGAGAAATTGTCTTATAATCAACACTGACATCATCATCATTCCAGTTAAATATGCTGGGAAAACATTAGTGTTAATCCAGTAAACATGGTTATAAAACCAACATAAAGGTTTTGAAAAGGTTTCTTCAATTCTAATGCAAAAGACAGTACAGTGAGACAGCACAGCTCATCTTGGAATGCTAAACATCTGCTCCAAGAACTGCATCTATGGAAGAATGGGAAACATAACCAAACAGCACGAGCAGTGAAACAACCTGCTCAGCACAGATACAATACCTGCTGAAATATTCAGTGACTTCGCAGCAGAACGGACACATGCACCTAAAGAGTCTTACTGCTGCTGCCTGTAACCAATAACCTTTTGTCATGCTACTAGTGAATTTATCCGTCCTTTATATTTTGGCTACAAAAAGAACAAGCATAATGTAGAATTTTATTTAAAACTAAAACTTAAAACTGGAAAAATAATAAAAAAAACCAAAACCATGCAACTATGATGTAATAATAAAGACGGCTATCACCACCATCTGATTACCACAGTAACATTGGCCTGTATTACAGGCCCGATTTGAATTCTTATGCATCCTCAGCAACTTATTCCTTGATTAACTCCACTGAGAATCTATAATTTCTGCTCAGCGGAAGCATGGGTTTTTATGTCATAGTACTGATTTTCCCTTTGTCCACCCAAATTTTGTTTTTTTTCTTAAATGACAATCTTCTGTGAGTGAATGAGATGATAGTTATCCCCTTTTTAATTCATTTGAAATGTTTCCCCAGCCTGGAATCTCTTCTACAGCCAGACTTTATCCCATGTGTTGGTGATATGCTGGACAAATGAAAAAATGAAAAGCAAAAGCATATAGACAAGAAATGTTTATTGAAAAAGAAAATAAAATTAAAAGACAAAAATGGGTGGGAAGCACAGCACACAGAACTAAGAATTAAAAAAACATCTTACATTCTGCCTTAATGGCAGCACAGTTAATAGGGACAAAGGGACGTCTTGCTGCCTGCCGCAGCCGAAGGGTGTTTTTGCAGACCTGACGGGCCAGTTTTGTCCAACATGTTGTGTGAAGAAAGAAAGCTTGACGTGTTTTCACTGCTGACTTTGGACTTCCAGTGTTACGAACTGGAGTTCCCTGTGTGGCCTGTCGGGACATATGAATTCTAACAGTGGATTCCTGCAAAAATAGAACAAAACAAAAAATATCAGAACACGCACATCTGAACTGCAACATTAAAAAAAAAAAAAATCCACTATTTGGATACATTCACAGTGTTAATCAAATAATATGTTTATGCATTATAGAAAAAAAATGAGGCTTATGCAAGAAGTTGTATAATGCAGTAAAGAGCTCTATTTTGAGTGGATATAGAATGCCATTCTGTATGAAATACAGTATACTTATTTCATAGATAACATACCATTTGATTGACAAGATTATGTTTGTTCACCAAAAATGCACAAACTGGATGTTTGTTTATCTAAGATATAAAGACAGTGAGAATATAAAGACGTTGCAGGACCTGCACACAGTTCAGTTTACTTAAGACAGGAAAACGATTAATAAATTAAGTTTTGTAACACTGAATTGGAACACATACATAAAACCCTCTTTCATAAAACATTCAAAGCACAGCAGTCTTGTTTTAGAAAATCTTATCTATGCAATCCTACCTCTGTAGGTTGGCTGGAAGACAGTTTATCTTCATCTGTCTGTGTGGGCATTTTCAGACCACCATATTTCTTCCAATAAATCCAGCAAGATGCACACAATCTACACTGCATATTAGGAGGACCCCAGGAATACCACTGGTGAGATTGTGGAGCTAAGAAGTTAAAAACAGCACAGTTGAAGTGGTGTGTGTTACATTCAATTTAACAAATCCAAATGCTGTAATAGATGGCATTCCTTAAGAGCATGATACAAAAAAATATTTAATATATTTCATATGGAGAAAATAAGAACTTGGGTACTTATTTTTTTTTTATAACCCCCCCCAAAAGTGAATTCCAAGTGGAAATTTCAAAATACTTCCCTACTTAAATTTCAAATGATGGACTTTGTATTGCCAAGAAGAGATTCTTTTCCCCCAGGGGACTACAGAAAAAAAACACGGCCCAAACCTAAAAATATACCCCTCCCCATCCAACAGACTAAATAAACAAACAAAAGTAGAGAAAAAATTACACCAACAAAATAATAATAAAAAGCCCCTAAACCCCAAACCACCCTATAAACCCTTCACTATTTCTAATTTTACCCTGGAAGGCAGGCTTATTAAGTTGATTACTACTTACTAAAATTACTAATGATCTGGGGTTTTTACCCAAGTCATGCAAACTGAGTACTTGTAAGTCAAGATCGATCTAAATAAAGGACAAGTCACCCTACTGACCTTTGAGATGCATGTGTACCTTTATCTTGTGCATGTGGGAACTCATCATGAAACACTAATATAACATTTTTTTTCTTTTCTTTTTGTAATCATTCACAAAAGAAACTTCTTAAAAAAAATGTGATTTGAAGAACAACAAAGTATGTAACTCTAACTTTCTACATACAGAATACGATTTTCATTTAACTGGTGTTTAAGACACAGGAAGCCACAGCAGTAGGAGCTCTCACACGAAAGGGCCTTTTCAGTTCTTTCCAGTTCTGGATTTTATTACATTTTCTTTCATATAACCTAAGTCAAAAGCTGCTNTATATTAAAAAGTACTTACTAACCAGTTAGCATGAAAACAAATAATCTAATTCTGGAATTTTGTTGTGTAGTGACAACATCTGCAAAAACTGCTCTAAACAGGAATAATTTTTATACTCCTGTATTTTCAGCATGTGTATAAAGAACTGCTAGTAAAGACCAAGTCTCAGGGTCAAACATTAACAAAAGCCTCTCTAGGTTAAGTACAGTATTGCCAAAGCTCCAGCGTTCTGGGTGTGAATTACCCCTTCAACAAGCAATACTAATACAATGTAAGGCTGTAAACATTGATTCCTAAGATGATTATTTGTTCCTTTAGGTAGCATGAAATATATTCAAAATTAGTCAAAATGACTAACTGAAGAAACCTTTACATTATCAAGTCTCCACCCCCAATGCCAGCAAGTCCATCTCCTGCCTTCTCCTTTTCATTATATCCAGTGATGTACACTTGTACAATTTCCAGATACTCTTTGTATCAAGTACCTTCAAGAAAAGTATGTTGGGCTCATGCTACAAGAGAAGGTATCAAGAGAAGATTGTTTCCCGTGTTATGATCTGTTGCTTAGATATCTTTCAGAGAAATCCTGAATTGAAAAGGACTCTTTGGTTACTGAGGACAGAGCCTTGTTGTTACAGGAAATATCTTATGATCAAGTTCAAAAAGGTATTCAGCTCCGAGAATCAATCCTACTCAGATTTCAAATACAATAAATCAGTCCTGGAACAAAGCATTAAGAAATCTGCTTGGCCATGAGTGCCCCAGATAGTACAATTATCAGATTTAAGAAGTCCCCGATGATGGATTTTGCCTTGTCATGGAGGAAAAAGACAGACATTATGAAAAATTAACAAAGGCAAAATTCCTACATTTCAAAAAAGATTTTGTCATCCAATAAAACTACTAGACCCTACTGGGAACATATTGGCAAAAAGTCTTGAATTGTCCATGTGGACCAAGGAAATTAATCTGAAAAAGCACAGTGTAAAGACTGAGCATCTTGCAGTTTTCCTAATGCAGCCACTTCTCTGGGAGATTTAGAGAACACTCATACTAGAGTTCTCAGCTTTTTTAAAAATACATCATTTATGAGAGACTTGAACTTCAAAACTGACAACATTTCTTCAGAAACAAGATTAAAAGAGCGAATTTAACAATCTGCTGTTTATATTATTACTAAAAGTCTGTGTGAAATATGGAAATGAAGCTCCATTGTATGCAATTTATACAAGTCATCAAAAAGACATCTGTGGATTTTCAAAGTATTTCATTTGGTATTCTAGTCTTCTGTTATACAAACACTCATAACAATGGGAAAGTCACATATATGTAAACTGAATATACCCACATAAAGTCTGAAAAAATGTCATCTGTAATCCTTTCTCTCCTCATAATCTTGAGGAAATTATGAATATGAAAGCGAGCGATGATATCCTGCTTCTGTAAACTACATGTTAACAAAAGCAGATACAGCATTGAGTTTCAAACTAAAACCCCCTCGGAAGAAAATAGATTTTATTAATAAGACTTCTTCAAAGATAAAAGACTTGGAGCTGTCTGCTACCTTTAATTTAAAGTCACAACACTTCTTGTTTCTATCTGAAGATCAGACTGCAATAGGAAAGTATCTGGTTTTATTTTATGTAAGTACATTAAAAATTGCTTCTATTTTGAAATACTGCATTTACATAAATAGTTATGCTATAGGGATTCAGAAGCAGTTCTTCTGGAAAAAAANGGATACATTCACAGTGTTAATCAAATAATATGTTTATGCATTATAGAAAAAAAATGAGGCTTATGCAAGAAGTTGTATAATGCAGTAAAGAGCTCTATTTTGAGTGGATATAGAATGCCATTCTGTATGAAATACAGTATACTTATTTCATAGATAACATACCATTTGATTGACAAGATTATGTTTGTTCACCAAAAATGCACAAACTGGATGTTTGTTTATCTAAGATATAAAGACAGTGAGAATATAAAGACGTTGCAGGACCTGCACACAGTTCAGTTTACTTAAGACAGGAAAAGGATTAATAAATTAAGTTTTGTAACACTGAATTGGAACACATACATAAAACCCCCTTTCATAAAACATTCAAAGCACAGCAGTCTTGTTTTAGAAAATCTTATCTATGCAATCCTACCTCTGTAGGTTGGCTGGAAGACAGTTTATCTTCATCTGTCTGTGTGGGCATTTTCAGACCACCATATTTCTTCCAATAAATCCAGCAAGATGCACACAATCTACACTGCATATTAGGAGGACCCCAGGAATACCACTGGTGAGATTGTGGAGCTAAGAAGTTAAAAACAGCACAGTTGAAGTGGTGTGTGTTACATTCAATTTAACAAATCCAAATGCTGTAATAGATGGCATTCCTTAAGAGCATGATACAAAAAAATATTTAATATATTTCATATGGAGAAAATAAGAACTTGGGTACTTATTTTTTTTTTATAACCCCCCCCAAAAGTGAATTCCAAGTGGAAATTTCAAAATACTTCCCTACTTAAATTTCAAATGATGGACTTTGTATTGCCAAGAAGAGATTCTTTTCCCCCAGGGGACTACAGAAAAAAAACACGGCCCAAACCTAAAAATATACCCCTCCCCATCCAACAGACTAAATAAACAAACAAAAGTAGAGAAAAAATTACACCAACAAAATAATAATAAAAAGCCCCTAAACCCCAAACCACCCTATAAACCCTTCACTATTTCTAATTTTACCCTGGAAGGCAGGCTTATTAAGTTGATTACTACTTACTAAAATTACTAATGATCTGGGGTTTTTACCCAAGTCATGCAAACTGAGTACTTGTAAGTCAAGATCGATCTAAATAAAGGACAAGTCACTCTACTGACCTTTGAGATGCATGTGTACCTTTATCTTGTGCATGTGGGAACTCATCATGAAACACTAATATAACATTTTTTTTCTTTTCTTTTTGTAATCATTCACAAAAGAAACTTCTTAAAAAAAATGTGATTTGAAGAACAACAAAGTATGTAACTCTAACTTTCTACATACAGAATACGATTTTCATTTAACTGGTGTTTAAGACACAGGAAGCCACAGCAGTAGGAGCTCTCACACGAAAGGGCCTTTTCAGTTCTTTCCAGTTCTGGATTTTATTACATTTTCTTTCATATAACCTAAGTCAAAAGCTGCTACTTCAAGAAGTCCACCAGGGATCACCAGAAACATATAAAATACTAGGAAATAAAACACTGCACCACCCACCCCCGCAACAACAACAGATGACAAAGAGGGAGGGGAACTCCAAAGAACTCAAAAACCCCGTAGCGTTAAAGGGGAACCAAAGAGAAATTTGCATCTAGTATTCTGAAGGTAAAAGAAAAATAATACAGTGGCATCACATTATACTAATTTATCTTTCTGTACTTTCTGAACTGTTAAAAAAAATCATAAAATGGATTTGAATATTGAGATTTGATCAACACGCCGAAAGCCAGCTCTAATTTCTACCACACAATTCATTGACAATTATCCTCTACTTAGAACATGCAAAGGAGGGTACATACATTTGTTTTTAAAAGCTGTATACTAAGAGAAAAAATAACATTGTTATAATATTATTATTAATTTTAAAAAGTTTACTTACTGTAGCAACTTTCACAAGCCCGACCTATCAGTGAGGCCTGTGCCTGATAAGAGGCTCCCATTGCTCCATTGACTGCAGCAGGTTTCCCATTATTGCTGGATATTTGATTGGGATTTGGTTTATTGCTTTAAATAAATAAAAATAATAAAAATAAAATTATAAATATATA
>VWZY01006390.1:100658-152642 GCA_013399075.1 Chloroceryle aenea
TTACTGAGGACAGAGCCTTGTTGTTACAGGAAATATCTTATGATCAAGTTCAAAAAGGTATTCAGCTCCGAGAATCAATCCTACTCAGATTTCAAATACAATAAATCAGTCCTGGAACAAAGCATTAAGAAATCTGCTTGGCCATGAGTGCCCCAGATAGTACAATTATCAGATTTAAGAAGTCCCCGATGATGGATTTTGCCTTGTCATGGAGGAAAAAGACAGACATTATGAAAAATTAACAAAGGCAAAATTCCTACATTTCAAAAAAGATTTTGTCATCCAATAAAACTACTAGACCCTACTGGGAACATATTGGCAAAAAGTCTTGAATTGTCCATGTGGACCAAGGAAATTAATCTGAAAAAGCACAGTGTAAAGACTGAGCATCTTGCAGTTTTCCTAATGCAGCCACTTCTCTGGGAGATTTAGAGAACACTCATACTAGAGTTCTCAGCTTTTTTAAAAATACATCATTTATGAGAGACTTGAACTTCAAAACTGACAACATTTCTTCAGAAACAAGATTAAAAGAGCGAATTTAACAATCTGCTGTTTATATTATTACTAAAAGTCTGTGTGAAATATGGAAATGAAGCTCCATTGTATGCAATTTATACAAGTCATCAAAAAGACATCTGTGGATTTTCAAAGTATTTCATTTGGTATTCTAGTCTTCTGTTATACAAACACTCATAACAATGGGAAAGTCACATATATGTAAACTGAATATACCCACATAAAGTCTGAAAAAATGTCATCTGTAATCCTTTCTCTCCTCATAATCTTGAGGAAATTATGAATATGAAAGCGAGCGATGATATCCTGCTTCTGTAAACTACATGTTAACAAAAGCAGATACAGCATTGAGTTTCAAACTAAAACCCCCTCGGAAGAAAATAGATTTCATTAATAAGACTTCTTCAAAGATAAAAGACTTGGAGCTGTCTGCTACCTTTAATTTAAAGTCACAACACTTCTTGTTTCTATCTGAAGATCAGACTGCAATAGGAAAGTATCTGGTTTTATTTTATGTAAGTACATTAAAAATTGCTTCTATTTTGAAATACTGCATTTACATAAATAGTTATGCTATAGGGATTCAGAAGCAGTTCTTCTGGAAAAAAATTATTTTTAAATTATAAAGCCTTTCTTGTATGTGAGCAGTCCACATAGCACTTGATCCCCTTTTGTAAAACTTCTCTGTGTTCCAAAACAGGCAGTTTACAGCTCAAAGACAAAAGGCTCAGTTAAGTACAAAGGTTTCACTTATGGCAAGAGTTTGTAGCATTTTCCGCTTATAGCTCTGTATATTCTGTTTGTGTATAACAAATACTAAGAAAGTAACGAATAAAAAGTTGACTAAGAAAATTTCACACATGTTACTGCATATAACTTGGAACTCCAATCATATCTGTGCATTATTCAAAAAAATTAGTTATACTCACTAGGTGGGGATGTATACTTGTTTCAATTTACTTTCTGCTTCAGCTGCTTTCAGACGTTTCTAGTTGAAAAAGTAACACATTAAAATATCTTGTTATATTCAAGTACAAGATTTCATAAAACCACAGAGTCCATCTTTACATTGTTTCTATTTTGCCATTCCACAAGAACCTTCAAACCAGGTGTAGAAATCCACAAGATGAAAACCATGAAAAATGAGCTCTCTCTTTTTATTATTAGTTTGAAATGATATTATACTGACCACCCCAGTAAAGCTCATCAATGACAACAAAACTGCAAACCCAACATGTAACAATTTAAATAAATTACATCTACATAATTCATACAACACTGTGGGTAACCCTTATTGCAGAATAAGTAGAAAATAAATGAGTAAAATTGCACATGAAGGTTAGCCACAATGTCATATATGTAACGTAACTCAACACTTCCTGGGTGTTCTGCCAAGCCTGAGGCCACTGACTGTCAGAAATAACTAAACATCTACTTCCACTAAGTGTCATTAAAACTGTAGCTCAGGAACACACCAGCAGCAGGACATCTATACCGCTATCAAGACAATCTGTGAATTTCCTAAATTATTTCTTTGTTTCTCTCTTCATCCTTGCAAAAACTAAAAACGTGTAGCACTCAAGGTAGTATTATTCACTTCCAAACCATTGAGAAGTTTTACTTAATGCCATATACTATACAAGTAAATAGGATGGCATTTTTTTCAGCAATGGCACAAGCAATGCAAAATTCAGATGTCTACTGGTTATCTGAAACATCTATCTGCATGTAAAAGATGAAAGAAAAAAAAAAAGCTTATTTTTCTGCTCTTCCCGTACTCAAAACATTACTTCACTTGGGGGGGGGTGTGTGGGGGGTGTGTGTGTGTAAACAAAACACAAAACAAAACAAAACAGAAAACCAACCAACCAAAAAAACACAACCCAAAACAAGCAAAAACATACAAACCATCAGAAAAGTTGAATCAAGGTCGTTTTTGTTACAGAGGAGGAAAAATAAAAAGAGGGGACATTGATATCCAGCAATAATAAATCAACACTACATGCCTGCTTCTCGAGATTCCTTCTTTATCAGTTGTTTAAAATTCAGTCCTCCGTTTCTCCTAAAACAGCCAATTCTGTTCTCTGCTGTACTCCTATTTTCTGATATCCAATCTTTGCAAGGCTCACAATCCAGAGAGATATTTTCCAACATGAGAAAAGCATCATCAGAAGACTCGGCTCTGAAAGTCTCTTGCCTGAGCCATGAGGCGAGTTAGAAGGTTAATCACCTTTAATGGTCAAGTAGCCTGAGTAAGTCCTCCTCAAGTAAACCACTGCTCTTTTCCATTTCAGAAAGTTGCCTCTGTGCCATCCATCAACATAACTCTCATTTATAAAAAACTGCATCTTTTGAGAAACAGTCTGTAACAAATAGACTCCTAAACAGTACATGCCACCACAAATGAATTCCCATGCAATATGAGAGCCTTCTTCCATTTATTTCTCAGATAAGTGTGGTGGGTTTTTTTTGTAGTTTATTTGCCGTGGTTTTACAGATTTTTGCTGTTCACAAGCAACTAGACGCATTTGGAACTACAGAAGTGACTTCCAGTGACACATATGGTGCAGTTACAGTCCTTCCCCAGCACCAGGCTTGGCAACACTGCACTACCTTCAACAAGCTCAGTGCAAAAATGAAAAAAGGGTACTCTGCCTACTTGTCAGTTTTTACAAGAGCAAGGAGAACAAACAGCATCACCACACTCCACATCTCATAAACTGATAGTTTTTAATCTAAGAACATTTCACAGCCACAGCAGAAGAGCTGTCAACAGTGAACTCTTTCTGCTTAACAGCTTCAGGCCAAGGGCTTTCCATAACTGTCTCATTTTTTTTCTTATATCCAACAACACAGAATTTGTTTCCTGAAAAAGCATGTGAGACTGCAGGTCACCAGGTAACAGGCATTCCACAGAGGTTCATAACAACTGGTCCTATTCTACAAAAACAGCGCATGAATATGACTGCACATCTAGAATGATCATCAGAGCAAAAGAGAAAATACACAATAAAAGGGGAAGAAATTAGGAAAGTAGCCATGAAGCACTGTCAAAACATTAAGGCATTTGAAGGTAGCCTGACGGCAGTATCAGAAGTAACCATACACATTAATTATTTTTTTATTATTTTATTTTTTTTTCATTTAATACACTTTTAATATTGGCTTACAAGGAAGTCAGATTTAGCTATTGCTTTTTTTCCCTTTATTTACTAAAGGGAATTATATACTGCCTTCTACAAAATAATCACACAATGCCACTTCAGTATAAGCTATATTTTTATGCACTTAAACTATGGTTAACATTGTTCTTCAAAAGCAACAGAAAGTGTCACAGTTTGAATTCACATTGATCTATCAACTTTTAAGTACCAAGAAAGAAGAAAGGATGCAGAACTAAAACTATCACAAATGGTTGCAATTTCTGAGATTAAACATTTGCCTGTTGAAATTTAGAGGGTGAAAACCAGTAAACTGTAAAGGTTGAAAGCTGAAATTGAAAACATTTAGACAAGAAGCAAAGCATCAGTTTGTAACAATGAGGATAATAAATCACTGGAGCCATGTAACAGAGACAGTTGATGCTTTTCCTGATAAAAAGAATTACCTCTGATCTAAACAGTAACTATTTCAAATAAGTCTTACAGACTGCATTGTAGTCAAGCTACACTAACCCACCTTTTCATGTGGGCTCTACTAGTTTTAACCAACTACAATTGAAACTGATGTTACTTCTTTTTAAGAACTTCGGTTATGAATACCTACTGACAAATATCACAAGAAAGAATAATTTCCCTACAACTGTGCTGTTTTCAATAAATAAATGAGAGGGAAATTTAATATACTGTATAAGGGTAACTACTGTACTGCAACATGTTCTTCCTTTTTCTGTTGCAAGTGTCAGTAAAAGTCTTTTTTGCATTGAATCAGATTTTTAAGAATACTCGCAAAGAAAAACGCATTTCATTCAGTGAAAGCAGTCACCTGGCCTTGCTCAAGCACTATATAATATAGTGGTCATAAGAAGTGTCATATCCCCAAGAATGATTACCCAAAACCTGAATTAGATTTGCAAGACAGGTTCAGCACAGACTGAGAACTTCAATACACCTTCAAGTCAAGGTGATGGGAAATAGATAACATGCTCTGAATACAAGGTGGCAGTGCAAGATCCACTGTCAAATCAACACCTCTAGCTACCATGTAAGCGTAATATTTAGTAGCACTTATGACAAGGAAACGTTCTTATGCCTGACACAATACAACCAATTCACACAAAGAAATAACAATAATTAAAGAGCAAATTTTCATACTAAATCACTCTTATCTAGAATTCAGAGACTGTATTTTATGCATAACATTCAAGTATGTATATTAACCTTTGTCTTCCCATTCCCCCAAGCTGCCCTACCCTTCAAGTGTAATATTTAGAGAAATTTGAATTGTCACTTTCTTACTGAACATATTTTCTCCCCAAAATGCATTCAATTGCCACAGCTTGTTCTAGTGGGGAAAAAACCCTACAGATACTGTTTTTAGTGAACTGTATTATTTTGACCATTCTAGATGAACTAAGCAAGGGCAGGATGATCTCTCATTAGGGAGGATTACAGAAATGTCAACGAGGGCAAAAAAGACACACAAACTCAACACACCATCGCACACCTTGATCACCATAGCAACAGAATCACAATGAAGCCCTGATGAACTTTAGAAAGGGAGTCTCAGTCTTTTGCCAACCACTCCTGAGCTAATATTTCAGAAAGATTTCACAGGAAACAAGATCAGTCTCCGAGCAACCTAGGAGTGTTGACAGAAGTCAACTTGTACTTTAATTTATCCTTACTGCATGGCTTTCTATCTGATGCTTCAAGATGGTCTGCAGCTCAGTCCTTAAGAGCTGACAAACAGCACAGCAAATTTCTGCTGGCAATACCTTTCCAGGATAAAGATTAACAGTGAAAAAAAGTGTTAAAAGTGAAATGAATGGCAACATGCCTTTATACACAGCATACTATTTTCTATTTGTATTATCCATAGAACTAAAAGGTCCTAGTGATAGTCCAAGACTTTACTATGTTGTTAAAGACTCTTCCCTTACTTTCCATACCCTAACAATAGGATGTAGAAATGCTTTCAAATAAACCAAAACAACCTGAAGCAATCATCCTTCTGACACACTGTCACAAAATCTAGAACAATTCCAAAGATCCATCTAACAATACAGCTGTAATCTTTACAGCATAAAGTTTGTGTTCAAATCCAGGTTGGCTGGGACCTTGAGCAGCCTGGTCTGGTGGGACATGTCCCAACCATGGCAGGCAGGTTGAAACTAGATGATCTTTAAGGTCCATTGCAATCCAAACCTTTCTGTGATTCTATTTTCAACATGCTGTAAATAACATTGCTACTACTTATGCAGCAAGTCAAGGAGCTACAAACTTCGCTAAATCATTATTTTAAACTAGTCAAATTTAATTTTAGTAAATATCTAAACCAAGAAGTAAATATATAAAGAGTGCAATATATAAAAGGCACCAACACTGAAATTTTGCCTAAACCTGCTTAAAATATTCCACTGTTAGTACCCAATATAATCTTACCATGTTTCTGCTCCAGAGAAACCCAAACAATTGAGCATAAGATCAGAAGAATGAACACATCTACTGTGTGCAGGATGTTCTCAATTTTATTTTTAAATCTTGATAATGCTAAAGTAATGTTTTATCATGGAGTACCAATAAAAAGTTCACAACATGAGCAGCCACTTCAACACACTGTGGTTTTCCCTTCCATTCGGTCCTGGGCACAGCTTCACAGCCTAAAGCATTTGCTCTGCAACCCATTTCCTACTTATCCTACGTTGCAGTAAAAAGCAGGAATCAAATTGCTACAAACCAGCATACTATACAAATTGCTTAAAAAGCTCTTCATAGCTATGTGATGTGCAACAGGCATCAAAGGATTTGACAATGCACCCTGTGAACAGATCAAAACCACTGGTCTATAGACTAAACTATTATCATAAACCTCCCATCATATTTCTTTTTAAGAACAAAACCAGATTTTATGCTTTAACAAGTTCAGATTTTTTAATGAGGCAAAAATAGTAATTCGGTTACCTGCTGCACATATCTGTCAGTGGTTTTCCACATGTAATAATACTCAATGATGCTAGTCAGTGACTTCCAAGGGAGCTGAAAAACATGTTACAAATTAAAGCAGTTCCAAGAAATTGCAATGTCCACATCTTGTTAAACCCATGTTAAAATCAAATATAGTCGATGCACAAAGTCTAAACTGTGACTGTATTAAACATCTTCATTAAAATTCATATGCAAATGAATACATATTATTAATAATACACAACCTTTCCTTACAGTTAAGAAGGATGCAGAATTACAACATTACATGTGCAAATCCAAATATAATTTATTCAGTTTAAGTCATATGGTTAAACAGAATGTTCAAAACAGAATCCAGATTTCCGTCAGGAAACACAGAAGGTATTATCTCTCTATTATAAAGTGTATCAGATGGAGAACAACACGAGGACTAAAATAAATCATCTTGACAAGACTGCGTTCACATCCCATGATAATTCTGCTCTTAAGCAATACAATGGTTATAGTACTTAGTTCACAGGGTTTTCAAGTCCCATAGCAACTCAGCTGCTCATAAAATATTATCAGTTTTGCATAAACCTCCAAATACTCTCAACACGGAACAAAAGGATGCTAGGGACAATTGCTACCTTAAGCAACAAGACTGGCAATAAATATTTCACAAAAATCTCTGTGCAAACTCAGAACAATTTGATTACTTCAAATTACTTTAATTACTTTAAAATTAAGCATATAGCAGTCAGTTTTAATTACTATTGAATAATCTATTTAAATCCATACATTATTTCTACGATTTAAATTAGTACTACTCTTACAAAATTAATGCAATTTTTCTTCATAACCTGGAAATATGCTACTATTTATGTATGTTACTTTCTAGAATTGTGCATTTATGCTAATATTCCCCGATTTCCATAAATTAGGATGATTTTTAGTAAGTCCCAAAAAATACAGGTGTGGGAACTTATAATTCCAACTTTACTCTGCCTTTTTTTTTTTTTTTTTTCTCCTTTCTTTTTAGGCATGTTTTAAGCCAAAGAAATAGGTTCCTGAACCTCTAGGTTCCTCAGATAACAAGAGGAACACCTTACCAAGCTGCCCCTCCCTACATGCAGAAGCTCACTGCCGTAGCGCCAGTTCTTATGAACGCAAAACTGCATAGGAACAGTCTGGCTCCCACCTCTGTCTTTCAGGAGCTGGGATTCCTGGGATTCAGATCCAGACTCAGCTGTGAATTCTTTCTCAGGCAGTGCAACACACAGTGTGTAAATCCCTGCCATTTGCATGTAAAAAGTAGCAATGTAATAAATGCTGCTGTTCCAATAAATAGCAACATGACCCAGGTTAGTAAAACCCTTTTGCTTTCGAGGTAAATCATGCCTTAAGAGAAATCTGCCTAAGAAAAGGCCAGTGACAGTAACATGTGTTTGGTGAGAGGTGACGAGCTGCTTCTCAAGTCTCTGGATCCATATTCTTCCTGGCATACAGACGAAATTCTGTCACCCCAACTATCAGCCATTGTCAACAAGTACATTTTAGCATCTTCATATTTATTTTCCTTCCTGAACACTTATTAACACATTCATGCTACAGATTATGTTTGCCATTTCTCTAGAAAATACTTTAATCTGTTTCAACTATGACTGTGACAACAGGATTTTCATTGACTCATAAGGCATCTACAATTAAAGAAAGATAATTAAGATACTTGGACTAGATAACCATAATCCTTTTACAGTTTGAATCACAATTCACAAAACCTGTTTGACAGACTGAATATGAATATTCTCTGTTTACCTATGCAGTTAAATGTTAAAACACTCTAGAGGCATGTGAATTTTCTAGAGTTACTCCGAACTGCCAGAAAAGCTGTGAACAGACACAGAGACTTACAAAAACAGGGAGAAGAGATTTTCAGTTTCCTTTGTTTCTTCAGAGTAAAAATGGATCACTCAAATCAGACAAGCACAAAACACTTTGGATTATAAAGTATTTTAAAAGGAACATGGTAACTTTAAGGCATGTTTCCCTAATTTTCTGAAGTTAGAAAACAGCTACTACAGAGTTTCTACAAACAGTTTAAGTTTGATTCCCAAGGACTTTCCTGACATACTGGAGATGTAAAAATTATAAATTTGTGAAAACTGTTGATAATGAAAGAGTAAGGATTAACAAGAATAACAGCTGGTTCTTAACATTAGCAAAATAGTTATATGTGGAAAAACATAAAATGTTCAGTCTTCTGTTCTACTATGCTGGGATGTGAAGTAATTCAACATCAACTAAATTCAATTAACTTAAAATGCTTAGGTTGATTAGGAGTCACATAGGTTCTTAAAAACAACAGAACCTTGAACAAATGAGCTCCTGTAACAATGGATGAGTCAACAGCCAATGAAAATGATTACTCAAAAGCTAGACCGTTAACTTGATAACAAATGGGCTTCTCCTGTCTATTAAAAAGATAAACTCCTTTATATCATTTAAATTATAATAATTGTCTTGCTTACTAATATTTAATGTTTATAGCTTAATGATTGATCTGCACATTGAACGCAAGTAGCGCCAGTTCTTATGAACTGCTGGAAAAGTGCAGGAACCCTCCCTTTAGAGAATTATCTTTTAAGGGCTGCAATTGCAGCTGTTATGCCTTTCAAATCTATCCAGTTCAGAAGAGGCAACTCCTCCAGCATACGATGACTCAAACAGCTACTGCATAACGCTTTTGCTTCAGGAGAATGCTACCAACCACTTTCTGCCATGCAACATGACAGGCTTGCCTGTACGTGGCAAAACAAGATCTAATTTTATTATTAAATTCTATGTGGATACTTGGACAAGTTTGTATGTGTGCTACCAGAGTATTAACTTCTTTGTCCATGCTCTTGCAACATAGGTAAGAGTACTTAGTTTTCAGTAACTAGCCAGTGAAGAGAAGGATGATAGTAGATAAACATATTCTCATGGAATATTGCTGCTTAAGTGATACATGTTTATATCTACCTCACCTTGCAGAAACTTTTCAGATACCCATGATCTAAATCTTGAGGGATTTAGTAAAAAACAAATGTTTGCTTTCAAATCCCTATACTTTTAGAAGGCTGCATAGCAAGCAAGAACACTAAAACTTTACTCTAGAGAAATTAAGAAATCCCAAGATTACACAATGATTAATATAGTTGAAAGACTTCAAATTACAAAGAATTAGATCAAGACTCTGTGCACTGTTGCCAATACCATATAAATTGACATGTAAACCAGATGTTCTTCTAATGACATTTAAAAAATAACATGCCACTTTTCCAAAGGTAAAAAGCCTAAATGACTTAAGTATAGCCAACATCTCCATTCTAACTAAATGAGACTATTACTAATTAGTGCCCCACATCCATTTCTGCTGCACTTGTGACTCGTCATTAACGTGTCCTCAGTAGGCTGCGCAAGCCTATCTCTAGATATGTGCGTGTTGCGTGCTTTGGGAGAAGGTTAAGGGAAAATATCTGCATTTTGGGAAGAAAGATTCCATGAAAGAGGAAGAGTATCACAAGTCTACCGAGATGAAGTTTGAACATTTTGAACAGCTTCTAATAGACTCAATCAGATATCTAGCATATGAACATTACAAAAGTATAAGTGATTCCCACAACACATTACTCCACTGTATCACTTCAATGTATGCATATCAACAGAATTACATGTTACAGAACACAGAAATTATACAGAAAACAAAACAAAACAAAACTGCATAAAACCCACAGATGAGGCTTAGGTATATGCAGTCACAAATTGTATTAGGACTCAACTCATGAATAGCCAATAAAAATCTGTATTATATGCTTTAGGCATTTTGAAAAGCCAAATACTATGTATTAGGAAAGATTTAGTTAGAAGACATAGCTACTAAACTCCTGTACAATTACAGCCAAGGACTATTCATCTATATGAGAAAGAATAAGGAATTATATAAATTATATATTATATAAATTAAGACTTTGGTTCTAAAACCCTAAAACCTATTCTTTTCCAATAATATTTTCTTGAACTTAACAGAGCTATTTCATACATGATGCAATTTTCAACCTTATGTGATGAAAGCAGTGAACATTTTCTCCCTTAGGAATCATGAAATTAAGAACACAGATATAATACACCTGTTAAAATGTCAGTCCTTCAGAAAAACAATGGCCTTCCCACCTTCATTCAATTATCTACTTCATTTCAGAACTGAGAACATGAAGGAAAGACAGCTTAACTCAGTGCTAAGCCTCCTCCCACTGTCCCATATTCTGTCTTGGAAGGACTTCTACATTTACAATAGAGTAACATTTTCTTCTCAAAAAGATCCTTAATAATTTCTGCAAAGAAAACCAATCTGAGCTCTCAGAGTCAAGAAGACTAAGATTGTTGTGAAAATGTTTCAATCAACTTCAGTCTTAAATAATGGAATTCTTTCAGTTTAAATCCTAACCTTTTCACTAAGCCAAACCTGAATTTAGTATAACAGATGAAATCTGCTCTCTTGAAAGAAAAAGGCTCTCCAATAAACATGCAAAGAAATTTGCAGACAAATTACTAGTGATTCCAGCAACCAGTGGTAGAATCAATTTCATTTCAGTACCCTGCATTAGAATTCAACAAATTAAAGCTTTCCTGCCCTATAATCTGATACTTTAGTACCAAAACCAGTGTAGCTAGAACATACTGGAAAACACTTCTTTTACTTTTCGGAAGTGCCAAAATATCTAATATGTCAAAACAGCTTTTAAAGTGCACTACAGGGAGTTATCTGAACATAAATTTCTCTCTGCTAACCATCAAAAGAAATCCCAGCTTTCCAAAAATACTCAGGGGAGTGGGCTATGTAGCAGCTAATGAATTTCACTGGAAATTGTGGAAAAGTAATGAAAAGTTGCTGTAACTTTTTCAGGTGCACGTAAAATCCTTGAAAAAATCCTTATTGAAACACATCAGCATGAGACATCCTACCTGGTATTAAACAAACCATTAAACATTATTTTTTGTTATTTTATTTCCAAAGAATGACATTGAACAAGAAAGCATTTTGACTTTCAGCCAGGTACAATGTATATGTATGCTAATTCAGAAAGCAGTTATGCTCACCCCAATGAAAAACACAGTAACAGAAAAGTGTACTACTTTTGTACTTACAAAGTCTTGTCTAATATCATTGAAGTCCTTGCCATACTTTTCCAGTGCCTCTTCAAATAAACTAGCTTCTGATGCTGACCACTCTTCCATTTCATCTCTACACAAGACAGGCCCTCCAAGTGGCACTAGAACACTGATGGCACTGCTCAAATCATAGTTGTGTTTATGCAGTGTATCCATTGCATGAAACTAACAAGTAGAAAGAGAGAATAAAAATCATGTTTAAACAGACAGTAGTTTATTTCAGGTAAAGCAAATTCAATGCATTATTTTCTATAAGCTATGCAAGAAGCCTCAACTGGTGCTAAATTTAGAATCTATCTTGGTATCACAGGTTTTCTGCTGTGGAACATAAGGAATCAAAATTGTTAATTGTTAATTTGGGAAAGGAAATGCTTTAATAAAATGTTTATTAAAAGTGACATTAGTTTATTAGTTCCTGCAAATTACTAGCAAACATTGCTAGGGAATCTTTAGTTGGTAGAAAATGGTTCCGAGTAACCCAATAGAGACAACAACACATATTGACTGAGGGGCCATTTTCAATTAACAGAAATTCTAGATAGCAGCTGAACAGCTGCTCAGACATTTATGTGCTCAATATTCCCAATACTGGGGAAGTAAGACCTATATCATTTCCCTTATCATCATACTGAAAAACAAGCAAGATTTTTGTCCCTTGCTAAATCTGTTGTCAGAGATGGCTAAATGAGGTTCCTTTGGTTAATTCCCTCTCTTTTAGAGAATAAGAAAACAGAAAACAAACAAGTTACATCATTCTTCGCTTTTCAGGTAACACTGAACAATCACATCTCTAACCAATCAATGATGGGTAATATAAAAAGTAAGTAGCTACATCACAAATACACCCGCAGGGAAAATGAGCAATGTACAATAAGCCTTTCTGACTCAGTGTCCCAAAAGACCCCATCACTTCAATCTTAAGTTGCTGCACTGAAGGAGGCATCAGAGGTATAAAGTGCAATAATGTGTGTGACTGTGTAACATCAGTCTCCTGACTATATATCCCACCACAGCAACAAGCTGTAACTGTAGCATCCAATCTCTCATGCAGCCCTAAACTCATTGTATGAGAGAGGGAACCCAAAACCTTTCAAGGAAGGAACACTCTTGCTCAGCATTTACAGAACAATTCCAGCTGAGCTTCTGCATACTGCAGATAATGAATTCTTGTCTTTTGACATGTCCTGTGAGGGGCTCAAGTTTTCCTCCAGCTTTCAAAATACCCCTTTGAAAGCTACCAAGCACAAGATTCATAAACTATTTCATCTGCAAGAACTAATGTCACTATTATCCTACAATACATCATTTTACTTATGGCCCACTAGCCTTGAGAAATTGTTAAAATGAAGTAGTCTAAAATGGAAGTATGTACCATGTCTAAAATCCATAATCTTCAGATTAGGAAATGTGAAATGAAACCACTGATTTATTGCTTATCATTCAGGCCTAAGTAAATCAGGCCTAAAGATAAACGTTTACTGTGTACGTGTGACCAAGGTTTAAATCTTTGTTTAAATTGCAGCCCTTGTGGAAAAGCAGTACAGATCAGGCGTTTCCAAGCAGCTGCTAAATCCAGATTAACTCACTGACACTAATTATTTTTAAAAATTACAATAACAGTGAATAAATCAGGATCTTGCTCTTGCCTTATGTTCATTTTTCCATCTATAATAAACATCTGAATCCATAACACTTTTTTTTTTTTTATATTACTGAAGACTCATAATGAACTCTGTGGATAAGTACTGCCTTCACTGAGCTGTTCTGTGACAGAAGATCACCGACAAGTTCCCATGATAACAACTCAGCCTTCCACAGGCTTGTCAGCCCTCACCTGCAAATTCCCACACTGCAGAGATTAAACTGTGCTAGTAAAAGCAAGAGCAGCATGGAGACATTACTAGAGCACAAGACAAAATGTTCTGGAGTATCTGCTTTACCCAAGGATGAGAGGACTGCAAGAAAAAAATAGTACATAGCTGCAACCTAAGGCACAGGAGGCTGGAAAGACCTGGTGTTTCCTCCCCCCAAATAGGAGATTAAAGGACAGAGGAAGAACCACCCTTCCCTAAGAACCTTTGCCCAGAGCATACTGTCCAGTACAGACAACAGGTCCCACCAGAGGAAAGGTATAAACCACATAGAGAGAATGTCAAGTACAAGTTTAAGCAGGTAAATGAAGAAAATATCCACCAAAACCTACAGAAGGGCTACAGGGAAGGGTTGGGAAGAAAGGGAAGGACAGGGTGTGCTGCAAACAAGCTGTATCCCAAACCATCTGCAATTTCAGTAGTCAGTTAAATCAGCTTGGCTGAACTGTCTCTAACAAATCACTCAAAACTGGAAACAGACTGTGGATGCCATAATTCAGTATTTTAGGCATGTTTACCTTAGAAGCCACATATATGGTAGTCTAATAAAAGTCACTAAAAAGATGTCACTCAAAACACAAAGGAAAAACATGTCCAGAGATTTCATTTTGAAGAGACATCCAAAACCGGATTTACATCCTTACAGTAAAGTAGCACAGGCTCTTCTGAACAAGCCCCCACCGCAAGGAGAAAGGAATTCCAGTAACCTTCTTTGCTTTAATGGCTCTCAGTGTCAGCATCTGCACTACGCAACTTTTAGGAATCTGAAACAGGAATTCTTCCCTGGTTTCTTTCTCCTCTCAGAGATCAATTTTCATTATAAAATAAAACACTGTCTCTGAGAAAAGCTGGTTCATTGTCTCACAAGTCTTCATCACTGTAATAAGAGAACATTTCCTATAATCTAAGAAGGTAAACACACATTGTATCCTGTCTTCAAGCAGGATTTTCTAAAACCATTGGTAGTTTGTTTCTTGCCTAGTCTCATTACCTTCCCCATGTTTTCAAAATAAGGAAGCCTCTCACTTGCTGTTAAACTGCAAGACGTCCCTAATGTGTACATCCACCCTGAACTGAATCATATTTATAACCTATGAATTTATTGTTGGGTTGGGTTTCTTTGTGGTTTTTTTTTGTTTGTTTGGTTTGGTTTTTTTTTTTTCCATCTGTAACTGAAACAACTAATTAGGAATACTGGAAAGCCACAGGTGTGATGTACAGAATCCCCATTAATAGCACTTCAAGAGTTATCTGCCTCACATTAAGAATACAGATAGTATAATTTTCTTAGTGTTATTCACCTACATCCTTTCCAAAGCATAAATGAGATACACCAGAAGTTCTGCAAACATCTGTAATAACTATCCACTGCTCAAAATATCATCCCAATTAACATAGGAATGTCTGAAAGAATAACTACTGCAATGAAAAATATGTCAACTTAGAAGAAAGTACATTGCCAAAGAGCAAAAGAGAATGGTTTTATAAGTTGAGAGGGTAGGAAAATGAGGACAGACACAATAATTAAACCTGGGGTGGAGTCTCTGGTGCCTCATTATAAGATATGCCTTTGATTAAGTGTAATGGATCTTAATGAATCATTTACAATGGAGAAGTACTTATATAGCACTCAAACATAAAATGTATCCCCTTATTAGTTGTACTGCACAGGTACATTCAAACGAGAAGAAACTGCCATAAGGATGAATCTGTTCCATTAATCACTGATTACAGCAAGAAGGGTGCACAACACATGGGGTTTATTAGAAATTTTTAATCCAATAGAATCTTAATAAAATTAAGAATGTTAAAGTAAAGAACTATTTTGATGGAAAAAACCCTAAACCTAGAATATTTAATGTGAAAAGAACTCTGTTCATAAGGTCCTTCCAGCAAGTGTGAAACAGAAAACTCATTTTGAGAATTACTGAAAACATTACATTTTGCCACTGCCTTTACCACACCACTGTAGTCTAGACTAAATCAGACTCCTGTTTAACAGCCTCTGAGTACACTGCAAAACATGAGAAATTAAGTATTTTTCTTATCACACTAACAAATATATTTCATCTGGAGTATAAGAACTACCTTACTGAATCAGACCAGTCATCCATCTAGACAAGCAGTCTGTCTGCGACAGCAGCACCAGGGGATGTTACTTAGCAGAAATACACAGGAAAGTCTAACTACAGTCTGAGGTTAATTGTCTTTCATTCACCAGCATCTACAGCCCTTGGGAATTAGGAATGCTAGATGATACACCTTTCCCTATTCTCCTCCATATCCATTTATGGGCTCATGACCCATAATTTTTATAACCACCCTTGTTTGTTTGTTTGGTTGGTTTTTTTACCCTGCTGATCACCCTGTGATCCTGTGAGATCGTGTGATTTTGTCTGTTCCCACAAAATTTTGTGCAATAATATTCCAGGGCCTCTCTAGCCACTTTATAAGGCAGGACCTTAACTATTTGAAACTGATCTGTTAGTTTCATTGGGTGTCCTCTAGTTCAAATACTCAAGTATCTGATAAATAGCAGATCTATTTTAGCCTTAAATATCATCATCATTATTTTGTACACAAATTCTTAAAATAATAAACAACTCCTGCTGACGTCTTTGGAAATCTAAGTCAAACTCAATTCTATGAAACATATTTTTTTGTCTTCACACAGCTTTGCTGGCATGCTTTTATTACTGTAGTACATCTTGTCATCTCAGCTAATATGAATATAAAGAGACAAAACTTTGGTTTGTAATTGATATATTTTTAACTTTCTCTAAAAGAAATCAGGTGCTTACATTCCAGGGAATACTTAAACTAAGGAAAAACCTGAAGGATATCCTAAGTAAAGTGTTCTTTAAAAAGTTGATAACAAAGTCAGATCGCTTATCCTTTAGAAAACTTATTGATACAACTATCTAAGTATGAAATACTCTCTAAACAATTTTCTATCAGCTCTATTAACATATTCTTTAAATTATACTATTGATCAATTATACTAAATTAATCTCTATATCATGTGTATTATCCACTCTGCTCTTCAAATTACCACATAAGATTTACTGTTTTATTACAAGGGCAGCACAAATAAGCTTACAGAAGACACACATGATTATCTACAATACACATGTGCACCTTGTATGCAGGTATCTAAAGGAAAACTAATATCCAGAGAATGAGGACTCTGGAGTAACAGATTTTGTTGAATCCACAGATACAAAAAAAAGTTGTAAGGTTTTAAGAAGCCACCTACCAGTGTGATGTCCCGGGAAGCAGCAGCTGCACTCATGTGCAAGCTAGGTTGCCTGACAGAACTGCTGCAGTCCAATGCTCGAGCAAACGTGCCAACCGCACTACAAGAGAATAGAAAGTAGGCAGTAAATACACAGAAAGATGTAACCTCTTTTATTATCAGACTATGTAATATCTATAAAAATGTTCTTTCAAAAACAGAAGTCACATACTATCACTCTTAACTTTTCAGATCTTTGCTAACAATGGATCAATAGATAAAGAAAAATCACTTCACAGTGCAGTAAAAACTCTAAACTTCTCCCCGAAAGTAACAACCCAAATAAAAGAACAGCAGTACAGAAATAAAAGATACACAGAGAACTCTAATGTACCAACTTGTTATTGTGTTATTTTTTTATTAATTATGAAGTAAAAGATCTTACTCAGTTTTCATTTTACAACCACAGCTACTGTTTTTAAAATTAAAAAGCCACAATACTGTTTAACAAATTACAATTAAAGAAGGTGGTCCACTATGTTCCCATGAGGAAATTAATAACATTTTATTCACTTCAGTACTGCATTTCTACTACTTCCATTAGTGAGGCAAAGAAAGCATATTAGCTTAGTCTAACATACCTCCAATACTGTATTTTTGTCACAAGTTTTCAGTAATAACAAAATTAATGGATAACAATTTAATAAAAGCATTCCAGCATTATTGAAATGGACACATTTTTCTTCAAACCTTTATCTTTCTGTCATCTACTTTTGTTGATGAGTTGTACATGACACTTATTCCACTTACCAGAACAACAAAAGATAAGGAATAGGGATGGAAAATCAGTGTGATCATGACTGTTCTAAACTGCAAATTTTTCTTAGAAACACATCTATATATCATGCCCAGTGAAAAGAAAGATGCGCAACAGGATCTGACTGGGCTCACCATACCATACAGGAAAAGAGCAAAGATGCAGCAACAGATGAGAAAGATTATTAATAAAGAGAATAGAATTTGCTCCAGTACCCTGAGTCACACAATGACTCCTAAAGTGCATCGTGTCTCTATGATATTACTAAGAAATTATTTGCTGCAGTTGTGCCACGATATAAATACTTCTAAATTCAAAGACCAAATTACTCACAATCTAAACCTATGGACTAAGGACCGGAGCCTAGTTCAGCAGTCACACTCCACACAAGTTACAAATGCAGAATTATACCAGTAAAGATTGTCACTGACAGAGATCAACACATTGGAAGTGTCACATTACTGCATACTATAAGCCTGATGTTCAACAATAAATGATGTAATGTAGATCAAGATCTAGCTTACTAAGGTGCATTATTGACTGTGGAGAAACTGATATCTGGTACTGAAATTTTATCTTGAATCTCAAAACATTTAATACTGAATGCATATTTCCGCAATTGCTGACAAAAACTTATAAAGACACAGTAAGAATTCAACAGCAGTGATTCACACTCCAGACATTAACTGCGTAAATTTCTAAAGGCTGATAAATAATTAAGTTAGATTCAAATGCTATTGCACCACCTTTGCTCCCTCTTTGCAGAGATGGCAAATATGTGACATGAACACTCTATCTTCATTAAAAAAAAATACTGGCAGTACATAAAATGGTATTTGTCCACAAATCAGCCCTGAGAATAAGGTTCTGTTGTGAGCACACTTCCTGATAGTCAGTCAACCCCTTTAAACATGTTTGCATTGAATAAGGGTTGTAGCTAAACAGTCCTTCCTGTGATCCTTCTGCTGCCGCTATTCAAACCAGTAAAGCAGCATGTGGCGCAACTGGATTGCCCTTCTGCTGCTACCTACTAGCTTTTTATCTTTGTTTTGTGTAATTAACGCTGTTTTATTTTGACTATATTTCTAAAATAAAATCAGAGTATGCTATAAAAATTAAAAAGCATATGTCCTCACAGGTCACTCTCCAGCACATCAAACTTTTTAAGCTGACATCAGAGCCCAAGCAGATGTGAATATATGCAAAGTCAAACTTAAGATACAATATAAAGCTAGGTTTATTTTGAATAAGTGATAAAGTGCTAAGAATTGATGCACTGGTTGACATTGTTTCCAGTGCTGTACCAAGTAGAGGAGCATCACAACCATCAGAGGAATGCTGTGTGGGAGCATGAGGTACAAGAGTGCAAAACAACTAAGAGCCACCATAAAATGTAGACTGCATGCCATTTTTAGAAACTGGGGATGGGGTGCTGTGCATCTGTTGCTACCAGTTGAAATCAACATAGCTTCCAGTTCACCTTGAAAACCAGTGCATTTTTCAGACAATCCAAATAAATGTAGCTGTTCTAGAACATTTGGCCGTTAAATAGCCTCAAAACTTAACAGGGATACACAGCACTCTGTATAATCTAGCCATGAAAGCCAAACCCAGATTCAAAATTAATTTGAGAAATCATTAAAATACCTTACTTTTTATGGGTTCCTATTTAAAATACAGATATGAGGAACATAGTAATACAAAGGTCAAACATTTCCTTTGTAGTTTTTCCTTCTGTAATTTTTTTCCAATAATACCACCAAATGATTATTTTAAAAGCATTAAAAGGAAAAAAATACCTAACACAAAAAACCTAACCAATGCCCATTTCCAGAAGATTTTGTCTTCACCTACATGCTACCAAAATAAAACTCCGTATTAAGCCAACAGACTAAATAGCCAAACCCTAAATACTCATTTATGCTTTTTAACAGATTCTTTCACATACATGTCTCATTAAGTTGGTAGAATTCAAAGAATAAGTGTAAATACTTAATTGAAAGTATACTTAATTAAATAGTAACAGTAATAAACTCAGGTAATGAAAAAAAAAATGTTCTCAGCACGCTATTCACAAATTAGCTATTCAATGATTAATTATAGTACTGAGACTTCAACAGCAACCCCGACACCTCCCAAAATAAACTAAAGCCAAAGGCACAGAGACTGTGAATTGCACAGGTGGCAGAGAGATGGACAAGAATGATAAACAATTGGTGATACCAGCAGAGATCACTCCCTGCACAAGCTGTATCAGCCAGCAAGTATAAGAGCTTTAAGGGCTAGAACAAATGAGTCAAGTGCTACCTTAATTAGGTTTTCCTTGTTTTAATTATCTTAAAGACCAGAACCAAGAATGTTCTCTTAAGGATTCAGAGATGGCTGCTGACAATCATACAGACATAAACCAAATCAAGATAATCCAGTTCCAGCATCTAGGATAAACAAATCCACACATTCAGCAAACTTCAACAATATCTATGTACAGAAAAACCTGACAGTGAACTCCCTAGGGATGAAGTAGGTCATCATTATTTTGTTGTACCATTGTGCCCTACATTTGGGCCAAACTTCAGACTGGGCATTGAAGACTGAAAATACATTGCTTCAAAGTTTCTTTTATCTCAAGTCTAAAGCAGCAGAGGAAGTAACTGTTTATATTTTTACATATGATTACTATTAGTGGTAGTCAATAAAATTATGAAGCAGCAAATGCAAGAAACTGTCATAACACATTTCTAAAGTTTCAATTATTCATCAGTAACTAGTTCTGAAAAGGGATGTTATTTACTAAAGAAAATCTGGAACCACCGTGATTATACACCAAGAGAAAAACAGTCACTAGTGTCCCTGGTAGCAACAGCAGTTCGGCATCATATCAGATCCAGAAAGTTCTGGATTCAGGCCAGTAACCATTTGCTTATACCACATATTCTTGAAAATCCATCTGAGACAGAAATAATTTTTAATCTGAGGGTGTTTCTTTTAAAATTTCACTTTTACACATTGTTTCTCTGTTTCAGTGTTAGGAGATGATTACTGGATATACTCTGGATAACTCTGTTTAAAGTAAACCACCTCTGTGTATACATGAATGTGCAAATTCACCATTTTCCTCATGTATTTGTAAACTAATGAATGAGACCTACACTTCACCTAAGAGTTAATATTTTTGAAGAAAATAAGTAGATCTTTGGTGGTTTCCTACATATTAGGAAAGCCTTTTGTTTCCCTTATTATTACATCAATGTTCCCCTTCACTGAGCTGGAAACAGTCCTAAAAGATTACCTCAAACTGCTATCAATAACCTCCTATCAATAACCACATTTTACAAGCAGCCCATTAATATCCTATTGTTCCTTTAAAAGAGTCTTGTGATAAAATCGTGAAAAGAAGAAAAAAAAATTCTTCTTTTCAGTGGATATGTATGTTACCAGCACAATATTAATTAAAGTTGAAAAGTGCTCTGAGATTTTTACTACTGGATATTTCAAAATCTGACACAAAGAATATATTCAAAGTAAAATGATGCTGTTCCAAGAGACACATTTTCCTTGCATTTCTAAGCAACTGTGCAGTGCTGTGTTTCATTACTTTCACTTCAGACACTCAAAGCACAAAGGCAGATGACATGATCAACATGAAAGTCACCTGTTGCTATATTTTCTCTGAAAGACTCTCAAAGTTAGTGTAGAGGCTGGCATTACATATAATATCCCCTATGCACCACAACTAACCTTCAGTTTAATTACTAAATTAATAGAAATGGAACATATGTGAAATCTTTATTATTCAACAACAATAGAATCCAATACATGAAAGTAGTTAAATTCACAGGATATGATTTAAGAGTTCATCTGTACGCTATCCTGCAATTTCTCAGTCACAGAGGAAGAGATTTACAGCCCCAAATAAGCAAGTCCATGAAAACACTGCTGCAGAATTTATTTCTTTATAATGCAATAGATCATAATTAATTACAAAATAAATAAATAAGTTCAGCTCCATGTCCAAATTAGTTGTTTTCAAATGAATTTGGTTAAGAAGAAATAGAGTAACACAAAATGCACAAAGGAGTAAACGTGTCTTGGCCAAGCATAACAGAAAGGTAGAAACATAGTATTTTTGATACACTTAGTAAACCTAATGTGAACATATTTTTCCCTTTTATTGCCAAACCATCTGCCTACAATTAGATGCTGTAATCCACGTTGCTAGCAAACATCTAGTTTTGCGAGTGCAGCATCGGCATGAAGATTTTTCACCATCTTTACAGCAAAATTTTATGTTGCTATTCTGCCATTAAATTTCATTATCTCCTTAATGAACTCCTCACCACCTAAAGAGAATCCAGAAGCACATTAATACTGAAGCTTTCAAACCAGTGACTTTTATGTATTCATTTTCATTTATGAGCTTTGGGAGTCTTGCCTACTGCCACTGACTATGCTGAATTACCTTGCAAGAAAAGAGTAATGCTATTGAAGCACACTTTGAAACGTTTTTTACTTATTGTTCTGGGTCGATTAATGTATTCTTTTCCTCAACAGAATGAAAAACATAATGCTACTTTCAGCTGCATTGTGTTCCTGTGCTCACTGTAAGATAAACATGTGTAGCAAATACACCTCCCCATACCATGAGCACTTATAACTAAATCAATAGTAACCACCAGACAATGAATGTAATTACTGTCTTAGAGGAAGTGGAAATGTGGGAACACAGAAGGGATCAAGCTCTAATTCAAAATGGCTAACGTGATTTTCCATTCTTCTGTGATTTTCCATCAAAAAATAAGCTGGCATTCAAATGAAGGGAAAATATATTCAACATGAGAAAAAACTTCTTTACTGGGAGTGTGATGGAGCACTGATACAGGCTACTACAGAAAGATTGTAGAGTCTCCTCTAGAGACTTTCAAAACCCACGTGGATATGTTCCTGGGTGGCCTGCCCCGAGTGATCCTGCACTGGCAGGATGGTTGGACTTGATCTCCAGAGGTCTCTCCCAAACCCTACCATTCTGTGATTGTATGTGTTTTTAGCCAGCAGTATGCAATTGAAAAGAAATCACAGGGGAAAAAAAAAAGGTAGAGGTGCAATGATTTAAAGATATTTTAATTCATCTTCAAAACTTTGGTTTAGCTGGAAATAAGATGGGACCAAAAATGTCTGGAAAATAGTTTGATTTAGAGATATAACCCTTCCAGAGACTACATTAATAAACCAGATAGGTGAAGCAGAATAAAAGAACTAAATGTTAACTGTTTCACTGCATCATAACGTACATAAACTGAGCTAGAATGTACCAGAAAGATTCCATGCTATGAAACAGAGACCATCATAATAATAATAATAACAATAATAATTTAAAAAGTCAGGTCTACAGATCTCAGCATCCATCCAGACAGGCACTGACAACTCCACATTTACACCTGTTCAGCACCATTTTCAACTCCTCAACTAAGAAAAGAGACAGGGCTACTATGTTATATACACAATAGGAAAGTTTCAATTCCCTAATACTATGCAGTTTGGAAGTTAGAAAAAGAACATCAGATCTCACAAGGAAATTAAGTACCCTTGTATATAGGGAACAATAGAGACTGATAACAGGAGTATGCATCTACATCAGTGTTTTAGTTCAAATTAGGAATGTGGTTTCAAAGCAGATGTCCCCATTGTATTTATCTGCTGCACTTGGACCATCATCAAAAGGTATCTTACAGCATACAACTGGATTTCAGATAGATTAAACAGTAGTTCCACACACCCATAGATATTTAGTCCACAGGACCAGATTAATTAGCCTAAAAGTAAAACTGCTCAAAATGTGCATGTGTGTGATGGTCTGGTCCTTAGCACCAAGCACTTTAAATTCTACAAAGCCACTTCTACTGTATTGTACTATTTGCTAACGTGGACTGATCTAAACTGCTGTTGCAGCTTCTCAGAGTCTTGTTCTCTGATGCAGCAGACACAGAACTGTTGCCAGTATATGACTGCCAGTATATGATTGAACAAAAATTGGTTGATGAAGCTTTATCTTATTTGAATGTGGAAGAAAATGGTGTTGGAATTCTCATTGCCAGAGTACAAATCACAGTGCATTACCCAAGAAACAACTCAAAGCTAGTTCAAGCAAGAGCTCTTATCAATATTATGCTTCAGTAGTAGCAATAAGGTACTTTGAAGATTTGTAAATCCACAGAGTCAAGCAAGAGTACTCAGGGATCTTAAGGTTAAGGATCTTTCCACTCAAGTAGTCTTACACCTATTTCAAAACCTCTATAATTTTTTCTGGCACTGCTACCTCCAATTTCTGTACAGGATAGATATTCTTCTACCATTATATGCAACAAATTATTGCACACTAGGGCGTAGTGACAAGCCCAGACTGACCAAGCGCATAAACCTATAAAAAAAGGCCTCTTCTTCCTGCACCAGCAAACACATCTCTTAAGACTGGGAAGTTACATGCCCGAGGCCAAGTATAAACGTTCATGCAAATGGACAACACAAATAGAAAATGTGTGTATTTAAACAGCTACTAAATAATCAACAAAGCATGCTTGTGTGATTGAAAAGGCTAAAGCCTGTAAGGACAAAGGCAATTCTTCCTTCAGCCAGAGCAGACTGAAAACACTGAAAAGAAATACTTGATGCCTTTGATGCAGCATGTAAAAAGCATCACAGTAGAGCTTTTAAAATCTCAAACACAGATAGAATACATGCACTTAAGCAAGTCATATATAGGAAAGCATTTAGGAAAAAATTCTTATTGCCCTGCTTTGGCAGGGGGGTTGGACTCGAAGATCTCCAAGGTCCCTTCCAACCCCTAACACCCTGTGATACCTGTGACAATTTCAAATTTGTAAAAGTAAACATAACCAGAGAAACAGCATTCTAACTGGAAACCCAGCAGGCACAGACAATACCCATTGAACTGCAGCCTGGCCACTACAACTTGAGTCTGTCAGCACATTTACCAGACTGCAACACCAACTCCACTGTTACTCAAGCAGCTTTTAATGGTCCAGTATATGGAAAGCTTTGCCTTCAAGCACACAACATACGGAACTTAAAGCTAACACAATCATCACAGAACTGTCTCCAGAAATTGGTTAAACTCTGTCTCAGAAATACACTGCAACAGAAATTACATCTTGCACCCTGTGAATACAAATACGTGGGCCCTTGGAAACAGTTTCTGTGAGTTCAAAAGCAGCTTACAAAGATGAGCAGAGTTTTCTGAAAAAACATCAGTAAAACAGTACCCGAGTAACATCTGCTTACAGATGGTCATTAGTGATTGCCTACCACAAGTTCGTGGATAGCTACAAGTAGTCAAGTATGACCAAGATCCATGCCTGCCATAGCAGAAACTTTTTTACAGGAATTTATCAACTTGTAAAGAAATTAAGTATTGGTCAGGGCACAGCATTGCACATGATATCTTAAATAAGGGGAAGAAGAGAGAAGATTGTTTTTCTGTAAAAATTTTGTTTATTCTCTGTCACTTCCCAGTAGACTGCTTACTGATACACTCCTCTGGGAACACTTTCAGCCTCATACTATCTCACTTCAGTTCCCCAGAGCGGCCACAAAATGGGGAGTGGAGAGATCTGAAGGCTATGAAAGAACTCTTCCCAATGCACATAATCTTCACACAGATGGCTTTTTAGGGCACCCCATAATGGTCTGCCCATAAAGATCTAGGTATTATATTGCTGGTGACTGAAGCAGTTCTGTTTTCTGTTCTATGGAGTATCAGGCATTGTGATCTTCTGAACAGATGCACATTAACACCTATACCCTTCTCACTTCCTTGGAAATTCAACAGGGGCAGGCAATTCTTCTACTGTGTAGAAGGGTTACAACGCTACAAAGTGGGGCAGAAAGGAGAAACTCAGGTGGATGAGCATCAGAACTGTAAAACAATAAAACCCATTTCACCATACATAAGCTGGAAAATATCAAGCAACTTCTTTATTTCCTTCCTGAAATGCTTTGTTCAAAAGGGAGAAAAAATAAAGAACAAAAACTGGAAACAGCATAAAAGGATTGTTTGCCTAAGAAGGTTTGAGACTATGCTCTGCAACCACGTCACCAAAAACACAGGAGATGAAGCAATTCAGGATAAAATCCTTACATTAGCTGTGATTAACAGTTCTCTGACATTACCAGAATAATAGTACCTTTGTACAATGTTTTTACGTATGAATTACAGGGCAGGCAAACCATGTTGTATGACTATAGAGCTGTCATTCAGAAATAAGTCTATAGTGTTTTGAAACACTTTTTTTTAAAGTAGAGAATTAATTTTTAAAGGTATTTATGAATACCAAGGGTTTTGATGTTTCTCTCATGAATCTGCATAATTATGTGTTAATTTAAAAAATTTAACTGACCAGATTGTTTTTGCTAATGAAAGGCATCACTTCAAAACTTTTATTTCAACATTCACCAAAAATAACTGTGCTGCATATTATTAAGCTTATATGCAAATTGGGCAAGTTCTGCATCCATTCCATTGTTGACATTTTCTTTATTTCTACTCTTAACTTTTATTTTGCTCTTTGAAATTTCAAGTAATATAATACAAGAAATATTAGCACTGAAATCCTGTTTCATTTACTTTGAGAGTATAAAAAGATTGACATCTACTTTTAAAGTATCAAATTTTGCTATAAACTGAAATAGAGGGTATGCAGCATTATTCAAAAATTCAATCTTTTTTTCTCTCTTCCATATTGGTAGCTTCAATAAATATGCAGAAGGTTATATAGTCTGATTTTCTCTTGTAGCTAACTGTGGGAGAGAGAAGGGCTCACAAAATGGCAGACAAGTTGAGTAACATGATATAGGGGAATAAATAGTCAGCAGGAAAAGGAAAAGGAATTTTTTTTTATTAGATGATTTTAATCTTACCGTGCTACAACTAAAAACTGGTCAATCTGACGGTCAGTAAGGGGGCTATCTGGATCCCATACTTTTACTTCCAGCTTTGCCTGTTCTCTGTCATCTAATTCTCCTGTCAAAAGGTAGATGGGACAAAACACTTATTACTCACAATGTTTTCCTCTGTGTATTTATTGTACTAAGTTTAAAAGAGACATTGTACATTTTTAAACACGCACACAGTACTTAACAATCAGCAGTTATTCATTTAAATTCCGTAACGCAGAATCAGTGAAATAAATATCTTCCCTTAACATCAGCATTTCATTTTAAGGAAGCACTCTCAGGAGATGTAGTATCAAAGAACTTTAATAAAATGTGATTATAAACTTGTAACCATAACCGAAGTAAATAGTGTTTTTTAAAAATTGCTGTAATTCTTTAACTATATAGAAATTACTGTTTCACTTAAGTCATATTAAAATGAATATTGCACTTAACCAGCTTTAGCAATTAATTTCTATCCAATTTGTATTCTATGCCCCCAAAATAAAAATTATTATGGAAAAATGCTAATACATTTAATTATTTTTTTCAGCTCGTGCTCTCAGCCACTACATTATCTGTATTGTTAACACAAATCACACTATTAGAATTGCTGTGTATATTGAGTAGTTATATTCACTTATAAAATAATATGTCAGGCTACAGCATAATAAAGCTACTATGCACTACATCAGCATTTCACAACTCCATTTGTCTGAACAGAGCAAATTTGTGTACATGTGCATGGCCAAAAGGATGCTAGTGCTTCCTGAAATGCAGTTTGTCCTCTATTCATTGTTAAAAGAATGTCATTTGTAGTGCTTGGAATAACAGTCAAGCGTGAAGACGCTACAGAGATTCACGTTCATATGGAAGCCTAAATCTTAGCTTGCCTACTACACCAATAACTTCTACTACAGAGGCTAATGAAGTAGGCACCTCATATTCTACTGGTATAAGATGATTGAACTGTGGCCAACATATTTGTGGCCACAACAGGTGACAAGAGGAAAGGTAAAACCGTTGTCTCTCTGTGGTATGTTAGAATACAAGCATGTTCTTCCTTCAGTGAACATGTGAAAAACTCCAATGACTGCCAGCACTCAGCTATGACTTTTATGAGCTACAACAAGAATAAAAACCTGATCTCAAACACATTCATTCAATTTCCTATGAAAATCCAGGCTGTATAGGTACCTCTCTGAGCACACAGATCATCCCTTTAGCCTGGGCTATTTCTTATTAAAGAAAACAGCCAGACTAAACATGCGCAGTATCATCAAGACGTGAAATAGCCTGTATGCTTAAGAATTTGGATGGAGACTGCAAACCGAGCACTGGCTCTTCTGAAATCTGATCATATATGGTGAACTTCTATAGCACATTCATTCTGGAAGGAAATTAAAATGTTGTATATATTTATCCCTACCAAATACAAAAGTTAGAACTGCACCATGCTGTCTGACTAATGTTTCAAGAACAAATGTCACAGTCGCATTCGCAGAGAAACAGAGTAAATTACTTTCTTCTGATAAGAAGGCAATAAAGAATTCCCTGCCTAAAGTGTCTTTGCTTCTGTTTAAATTCACATCCAGTACTGGAGACAAACTGTTAATTTATGGTAATCTTGGATAGGATTTTACATCTATAAAATTATTCAATGGACTACACAACTGTCAATACATTAATTTTTTCCATCTATGACAGACACATTATGGGTGATGTTCCACATTTTATAAACAACGTCTGAGTACTTCATTTCAATCTGTTAAGATATAGCTTTTAAGTATCTGTAATGTTAGTTAATAGTTTCAGTACATTGTATCCTGTGTATCATTACGGGCAGGGTATACTTATAACAAAGAGAAAACACACAAGCACAGCATAAGTATTCAACAAAACATGTCACATTCCTGAATCAAGCAAAAGAGATGAAAAAAAAAATCAATACTACACATCTTACTTCCATTAGAGGTGATTAAACAATTACTTCTACAAAATATTTGTTTAACTCTTCATAAAGGTAAATCTTATATATCGCCAAACAGTGTTTTGTAATGGCAGTCAACATAAATAGGGCACTAGCAATGGCATATCTATACCAAAAGAAAACATATGCATATAATATAAAAATTGCAATGTTAGCTATTTCCGCAACTATGGTAGACAGAGAGATTTCCAGAAGGTATGTGGCTTCTGCCAAACCACACTTAAAAAAACAATTTGTTCCTGATTTTCCACTTAAATGACAGGATATTATCACTTAAGCAGAAAGAAAAGTAACCTAAACAGATCAGATCATGGAGGCAGTCAAGCAGTGCTGTAGGAATATCTGAAAAAGCTGATTTTTAGGAATACAAATATTCTTTACTTCCTTTGAATGTGCTGCAAGAATCAGTATAGGAGGACCACATAAAATAAACAAGTCTTCTTGTGTGCATCTTAGAAGGGTCTCAGATTCTGTTTTACAAATGTTACTTTTCCTCATCACCACCACCATAACAATTAAAATTTCTAAGAAGTATTAGGCAATGCTTTTTGAAAGGCTGGTATGACCCAATTTATTCTGAGCACTGCTTATGATTTTATTATAGCTATTCTAATTCTGAAGATTTATTTTACTGGAAAACACTAGTAGATGGCCAGAAATATGCCTGTTTTTCTCCTCATCAATTATTCAATGTCTTACTTCTCTATTTTAATAAAAAGCAACATGTTGGTGTTTTTTCTTAAAACAAAATTCTGCATTTCAGTTAGTCATTTTAAACAATGGAAAGCATGATATACCCTCCCCCCAAAGAAAACCTGTAAGAAAAATTTTACTAAAGTAAACCAGATGCAACTTTGAACTGAATGCAATTAAGATGAAGTACGAGAAATTAAAGAACTACTTAGTCTTTTAGACTTCACTTCGTGCAGATAAATACCCCCAAGATAATCAGTACATTAGATTCAGAATGATTCTATGTTGTTCTTATAGCACACACAATTAAAATAACTTGCAATATAAACTCGAGCATTTTCTTAAGAGTGCAACTCTTTTTAATTTTACGGATGTATAACAATGCTACAATATACTATCTTTTTAAGAAACAGAAATATGAAATCTATAAAAGCTGGATTTATTAATCAGGGAAACAATGCAAATATTACTTTTGATGACAAACAGTTGACAAGGTATCTAACTGAAAACCAGCCAGATTTAGAGATGTCACTTGTCAGGTAGAATGTCTTTTTTTTTTTTTTCCCAAAATTTGCACTATTTTGAAAATATATTTTTATTCTCCTTTTCAAAAAGTAATTTAGCAGTTACTTTAATCCAAAGATGTAAACTAAACACCTGCAGTGCTCAGCTTTCCCTGCAAATCCATCTTTCATGATACGCAAAGCAGAAGTACCAGCTTCTGGATGGGACAGAAAATCTGTAGTTGCAATTTTTTTGGTCTTAGTAACAAGGCAGACATATCCATAAACAGCAGCTGGACACCAGACCA
Organism: Chloroceryle aenea; assembly: GCA_013399075.1. Lineage (NCBI taxonomy): Eukaryota > Metazoa > Chordata > Aves > Coraciiformes > Cerylidae > Chloroceryle > Chloroceryle aenea. The sequence goes on from VWZY01006390.1 coordinate 130,859, forward strand.
ATAGTTTGTACTGCAGAGCTCCTCCTACCATGAAAATTCAGTCAAGGCTTAATACAATCCTCTTGCAATCAGACAGGACACACTCATGTATTAATTACTACTCACTAGATAACTAAGACCATAAATATAATCATGAGTAGATGTTCCTATTTTTAAAGCTTGGCACATTATCTATAAAGCAAATTCAGTGTCTTCATCATTGCACTTCAGTTTTATACCTGTGAAACAGGGATATCTCTTAGCTACACTGAAAGGATACAGAAGAGAGATACTTTTCAATTCCTATGCTCCCTTAGACTCATTCAGCATTTAGCAAATTTTTGTTAGAACTGGTGTGCAGTATACTAACTGCAGGTAGTCCCAAATATCTTTTTGAGAATAGCGTCATGTGCTACGTAACATTGTAAAAATGAGCAACTAATCAACTGAAAGAGAGGTTTCAATTCATGAACAGCCTTCTCATGCTGGAGTTTAGGCTTCTTGTCTGCAATCTTCTCCTCTAACTCACAGATGAGAAAAATAACATCGCATTCAATTTTCTCATACTGTCTAGCTATGAACAAAGTTCCAGACATTATGCCTGTCTGTTTGAAGTAAAATCTGAGATTTTTTCCGTAAATGAAAAGTTCATTCTTTCCACTCTAAAACATTCAGCATATTCATTCTGCATAAAAATGAATTATACATTCATACACAGAGGCTAATTATCACAAAACATCACACAGGTTTTGACAAACAACTGGTGAGGGAGTGTATGTGCAGCCTAACTGACAAACTTGATCTACTGACACTTAAATAAGTTAACTATGCATAAACTGAATTCATGGTAAACATCTAGCTGACTGGGGGTCTCAACTAAGAGAAATCACAACCCTTCTCACTATAAAAGTTCTGCAGACAGAATTCCTATTACTCATTTTTGATTAAACTTCTTTGTAAAGATTTTTGTTTCTCACCAGTACTGATAATCAAAAACAAACAAGGAAAAAAAATGGTTCAAAAACTTACATTCAACTCTGCAAAAAATAAAACTGAATTAGGTGTAAATAAGTTCTCTGATTAAAGTAACATGAGAAAAATTGGATTATTTTAACAGCGTAAGCAAAAGGAAATTATCTGTTTACCTTTCAATTGCAGAACAAATCCCCCCCTTAGCTTGCCTGACAGATCTATATCCAAGATTTCAGTCAGTCATTCATATAATGAGTTGTATATTTACACAAATCTTATGACAAACCTCTATTTATGAGTATTGAACATAGTGTATGATGAAGGCTAGAAATTAAAAACAGACTGAAAGTTATTGAGTGATACAAGCCCATTATCTGTCTACAGCAACTTAAACTGCTACTGAGCATTTTCTAAGCCAATAAAGCAGGTGTAGTCCAATTGACTCCTATCCTCCAGCACTCTAGCCTATTAAAAAAAAGTCAGTTGCTTTTCATGAATTAAACTACCTCCAACTCCAACAGCCTTAAAACTCTCTCAGTGTTCAGCCTTGCAGTGCTTATAAATCAACCACTGATGATCAAAAGACTACACCTCAGAGAGCACTCAAAACCCCTTTAAATCATCATGTTCTAAAGTCCTAGAAATAAACAGAAATAATTACAATTGGGCTTAAAACAAACTGAACTGCAACCACGCAGTAATGAAAAACTTCTCCATAATGCTGCATCAGGAAAGGATGGCTTATGGGAATGGCCAGTCCTGGACACAAAGAAAAGTTGTGTCTTTCCCAAAGCCCTGCAGAACAGCATGCAAAATGGACTTCCACCAGTTAGAGAACACAGAGGCACAACGTCCTAAAATCACATCACTCCTCACTTTATGGTCCTTACAATAAGCTGAATTTAGGTAGAATCCCTACCGTCACAGAAATGAAATAATAAAAACTCAGCCCCTTCGTTTTAGCTTTTTATGGCAAATCTAAAAGCAATGACCTAAATTAACATATTGCATAAAACTACAAGGTCACCTTCAGTTCAAAGGCATTCCTCTTTATTTTGGAATTATCTTCTTGTACTCCTTTGATAAATGTGATTAAACCTGAACAATGTGACTTGAACCAATGTTCTCCACCCCTTGCCCCCACATTCGATGTTATTTTGGTAGACAGTGATCTAGCAGCTACTCCAATCTGAATACAGAAACATTGAAATAGTTTTTCCAAATTCCTGAAATTACAATGCATGAGGTAATCCAGCTTTCAGAAAAACATGGCAAAAACAATTCTGTGTATATAAAATAACAGTACATTAGATACTGTTAAGATGAATAAAAACAGTACCTGTTTTGGAAGAGGGCTGCCACAATACATCAACATCGTATTCTTCAAACAAAAACCCCTCTAAATCAAAATAAAAACTCTGGTCCTGTTTTGTTTGGTTTTGGTTTTGTTTTTTTTTTTAAATAAACTCAATATTATAAATATAAAGGTTCCCCATGACTGTAGTATTCAAAAAAGATAAATAGTCCTATTTATTTGCATAAATTTAAAGAAAACATAATTTAGAGAACAACTTTTTCTTTAGGATGAGATGTATTTTGACTTACTGAAGCATAAAAAACACATTCATCTGCATCTGATATTTGTTTTTCATCTTCTACAGAATAAATTAGAAGGAAAAAAAAAAAAACCAGCCTTACAGTAAAACAGCAAAGGAAACAAAAATCAGAACTTACAATAAGTCCATTTATGCAAAGTTACTGAGGTAGAAAAAAACCCCAGCAAAGTCAATTAAAGCCTAAGAGGCTGCTGCTTGTACGGTGATTTGAGTGCTTATTACAATACATTATTTGGGATAATAAGAACACAGCATACAAGAAATAACTGCACTCTTCACAAGACCCAACAGAACTTATTTAGCATTTGAAGAATCTCAGCCAAAGCTCTATAGCTATTATCAACAAAGCAGTAATCACACACAACCTGCCACACCAACAGCACAGCACAGACCATTCAGGCTTCACTGCAACCAGAAGGCAAAAGAAAACCAAGTTGCTGAAAAATAGGAGGTTTGTAACAAAGATATGAAAAGATTAAGAATGGATGACTAAGTCTCCTCAAGAAGCTAAAAGACAGTAGGAAATCATGGTTGTCTTGTTATCAAGGAAATCATGGTTGTCTTGTTATCAAGACAAACTCCAACTGACTTCAAGCATATGACAAACTTGTTAAAGGTAGATGTGCTTTTACAGTTTAGGGCAGGGATGGGGGAAAAGAAAACCACTCCAATAAACTCTAAGAACAACCTGCATTACCTCAACTGTTGAACAGTCTTATAAGATCAATTGTTAAACAGAACAATTTTCAAGTTTTCTACTTTATCATTTGACTGTTAACATAGAAGTTGTGAATTATTTGATAATTGGAGTTCAGAAATTTCTATTATCACATTCTAGAAGAATAGCATGTTGTAAGTATAGTAAGCATAAAAGGAAGAAAAGAGGCAACTTCATCCACGTAACTGCTTTTTTGATCAAAATTATACATACACTTAATATCTCAATGACTTTTACTGAAAGGCAAAAGATATTTTTAAATAACATTACAGAGCAGGCTTTATAAAACATTGTATTATAATGCAAAGCTTCAAAATACCGAATTGAGCTTCTGTAGTATACATGGCTGCAGCACTAAAATACAGATTTCCCTTGCATCTGCAAGGTTAGGCAGAAGCAAATGAAGTGTTTACTCAAAACAGTCAGTAAGAGGCCATTTATATGTGCTTTGTTTAATTGAAAGTAAAACTGATATAAGTCTATAAAACATGCATTTAATTGCCAAACACATAAATCACTAACTCAACTACCTAGAAGACAGACTGGCAAGACTGATATAAAGAACATTATAATCCTATTAAAATTTGACATGAACAACATTGTAAAGAGTATTTTACCAGTTGTGATGATCATGTATTTGACAGTTAATTATGCAAAATTTACTCCACTGAGCTTAATAAGATGAAAAATATCTGCAAATCAGACAAGTGACTACCATATTTAAGTTGGCTAACCCTCAAAAAACAGATCCTTCTTTTGGAAGGTATTATAGGAAGAAATTCACATTAACTCAAAGTCAGAAATGCAACCAACAGGAACTCCATTTGAGTACAAAATATATTTTAGTACACAAACAGGAGCTCTATTCTGGTGTATTGCTGTTCTTGAGATCCATCTTATCTAACCTTAAACATTCTCTGGTCTATTTGGATATCCATTTTCAGCAGAGACTGAATTCTAGGCAACAATTCTAGGCAACAATTCTTCTACTCTGACCATAAAGGTAAGTCTTACTGAGGTAGCAAAATCACACCCATTTTGTCTAATATTCTGTTGCATCTCCCACAAGTAGGAATTCCTGAAACTGCTTATATCTTTTGTTCCACACACTCCTCTTGAAAAATTCATTAAAATAGAAAGCCATCACCTTTTAGTTGAACTAACAGCCCTCCCAGGTCTTTCTACTTCTGGCATATTCTGACTTGATATTTTGAAGTTATAATTTATTATGTTGCTAGCTTACTAGATTGGTCGAACAATCTTGAAGCTTCAATGCATTTCAGACTGATCTTGGTGGAATGGATATCTACAAGGTCCCTGTATATCTTATTGAATCAAATGCAAGCTATGCAGAAACATCTCCTTTTTCACTTGCCTCTGAGGGTAGATTTTGTTTCAGAATTTGAACTTGGCTTTCTGCTGTCTAGATCCCAGTAAGGTTGTCTCGAACTTCAGGAAATCTAGTTTTAGACAACAAGACTATGGATTCTCACACTACTCTCTGGAGAAAAGAGTTGTTCAAGCTACTATGCAAAGAAGTGCCTCCACCATATCCAAAAAATACTTCATGCTTGACAGCTTTTTCCATTAAATCTTTTCCTCATGTGCCAACATAGTGTTCATCAAAGAGCCTAAGGCTGCTGCTGCTGTCACTTTATGTGTGTGCACAGGAAAATCAATCCTTTCTTTGATGATCATACCTGAGCAACTGGGTTTACTCTAATTCCACTAACTTATTCTTATATTTGCAATTTGGTTGACTCTCAAAGGGAACATTAACATTACCTCAAATTTAGCAGCCCTCATGACTTCTTAAAACCAATTAAAGAAAAAAGCCTAGACATATACTATTTATGAAACACTGATCTCAGGAAAAAGAGGCAGTATTTTCTGAATTTTGTTTTCAAAGAAATGCCTCTTGTATCCAGTTCTTGTGTCCAGTTCTCATATCCAGCAACTATCATATAACTGATGACCTAGCAGGAACTACAGACCATATTTTCTGAAAATTGATAGGACACTAAGACACAGCATTTGTTCGTTCTGCCAGACATTTCTCATAGAGAGACATTATCTGTCTTCAGCGTCCAAGAGCCACGTCTCTACAATTTTTAACTTAAATATTTGAATATAGAATCTTCTAAAAATATTTCATATTGACTGATTTTTAAAAAAGCCTGATTTATATTTTCTCACAACAGAATGAAATTGCTGCAACTACATCAACACTAACAGAGATAATCCAGTGCACAGACTTTGGACAAGACAATCAGATGCACCATTCCAACAACTCTTACAGGTCTCTGACTACTAGGGGTGATTTTCAAATTTAGGAGCGCCTCTACTCACTGAGTTGCAATAAGAAGCACAAAACCATCAAAAACATTAGGAAACACTGCTAAAGAAATTATTTTGTCCTTTTTCAAAACAGAGAAAAGTTTTAGAAGTTCTGGATACTCTTTACATCATGCAAAAGTTACAGTTTGAATTTCCCCAACCATGCCCCTTTTTCCAATTAAGCACTCCACAGGTATCAAAGGGTGTTAGGGGTTCGAAGGGACCTTGGAGATCTTCAAATTCAACACCCCCCCCCCAGCAGGATCATACAATCTAGCACAGGTCACACAGGATCGCATTCAGTCGGGTTTTGAAAATCTCCAGAGAAGGAGACTCCACAATCTCTCTGGGGAGCCCATTCCAGTGCTCTGTGACCCTTACAGCAAAGAAGTTCCTCCTCATGTTAAGGCAGAACTTCTCGTGCTCCAGCTTATATCCATTCCCCCTTGTCTTATCACAGGGCAAGAGAGAGAAGAGGCTGTCCCTTTCTTCTTGACACTCAGCCCTCAGATATTTATAAACATCTATCAAATCCCCTCTGTCTTCTCTTCTCCAGACTGAAGAGCCCCAGGTGTCTCAGCCTTTCCTCATAAGTCATGTGTTCCAGTCCCTTAATCATACTTGTAGCCCTTCATTGGACTCTCTCGAGCAGATCCCTGTCTCNCAAAAGCCTTGCTAAGGTCAAGATAGACTACATCCACTGGTCTCCCTGCATCTATCCATCCACTTACAGTATCATTGAAGGCTATTAGATTAGTCAAGCATGACTTCCCCTTGGTAAATCCATGCTGACTACTCCTGATAAACTTCTTCTCTTTCATGTTCCTAGAGATGACCTCCAGAATGGGCTTCTCCATTATTTTTCCAGGGATGGAGGTGAGGCTGACTGGCCTATAGTTTTCTGGAATCTCCTTCCTGCCCTTTTTGAAGACTGGAGTGATATTGGCTTTCCATCAGTGCTCTGGCACCTCTCCCATTTGCCATGATTTTGCAAAAATGATGGAGAGTGGTAGGGCAACAACATCAGCCAATTCACTTGGTGCTCTTGGGTGCATCTCATCAGGGCCCATGGACTTATGTACATTCAATTTATGTAACTGGTCCTTTGCCCAGTCTTCATTGTCCATTGGAGAGTCATCCCTCCCCCAGGCTCTCTCCCCTTCATCCAAGGACTGGAGTTCACAGGGGCTGGTCTTAAAAGTAAAGACTGAAGCAAAGGTGGTGTTCAGCAACATCATTAATTTTAAAATGCCTTGCCTTCAAGAAATGGAACTGACTGCATATCAAGTGTTATTTCAAGGTGGTCTCTGGATATTTTCAGATGTGCAGAGGGACTTTGGGTTTCTATATAGATACGTGCAAAATAGATTGTAATTTTATTTATGAAAAATAAAAAAGTAGGTTTGAAAAGAATGTCTTTCCTACAGTCTGCTTCTTCCTCTATTTCAGAGACTCTAATTCCTCTTCCTCTCTGGTTTAGTAAGGGTGTAGTCCTCTTCCTTGCCAACTCCAAACTCTTTGTACTGCTTTAAATGGCTAGAGAGTACCTAATTTTGTCAGACCCCTGCTCCATAAGAACACAGCGGTCTCTTTTTAAACCCAGGTACAAGAGATAAGCAGAGCTGGGCTAGGAACAGGACTGCAGCTGGGAGAAGACAATTAGCATGAGAAACATTCTATGCAGCAGTACACAGACATCCCCATAACAGTGACCATAACTAAGACAAGCCCATCAGGCTAATTAAAACAGAGATTTGCAAACAGTTTGCCATTGCTGGTGGCAGTACTCAACTGGGATTAGCAGCCAGTTCTCTAGATAAACCTTTAAACATAATAATTCCCCTCCCCACCTATCAACCTCCTGATGCTTGTCTCCTTCCCTATTCCTCTCCACAGAGTCTAAAACCTCATTTCCTATAACTGCCAGTCAACCCTAAATCTTCATGCATTCATCATCACATTTACCACTTGGACATGCTTTTGTTTTGCCCAGTGATATCTAGCTCCACACGACTTGCTCAGCACTCAGCATCCTTACAGCGAGTGCTATGTGCAGAGATGAATGAGCTGACAGAAGTTAATACTACAGAAGGCAATTAACTGGTAGTAACATGTTCTCACCAAGCACTTTCCACTATTTAGATGTGTGCATACTGATAGCTACAAACAGCTGACACTGTGATGCTGCCCCACAATAAGATAGGTTGGAAATATTTGTGTGCCTAAAAACACCCTTCAACCACCTGAAGAACTTAAGACAGGTAGAGAAAGTTCAGAAGTTAACTTTCTCTACGATCTACTTTCAAGCTAGGGGTTTTGTGCTAAATCTCAGAAATTACCTCATGTTTTTACAAACCAGAAGTTTTCTAAAGGTTAGTAGTTGCTCTTTTAACTGAATCATACTACACATATATTACACTTTTTCTTTATACTAATTATACTGAAGGCTTTTTTTGGTAGGTATTAATGCTTAGCTTAACATTAGTGTTTGCACTTCCTAAATCTTGCGTGTTCCTTTTATTTTCAGGCTGAGATTTACTGAAAATATTGTATCAAGCCTCTGTGGAAAAGTCATGAAACTAAGCATGCTAACGGCCATGACTAAACAGTTATCTACTACCTAGCATCATCACTGGAGCAAATGTTACTAAGCAGCAGTTTGAGATTTCTCCTTCAGCTTCACTTAATGAAGCATGACTGTAGGGAAGCGGAGCAAAAAGATGTGGCCAATGATCATCTTTGAAGGAAAGATGTTTTGATTAAACAACTGTCCACTCACATGCTTGTTTAATAAGACAAAAATTCCACTCACAGCTCTTCCTCTACAGCTGAAGAAGTACATTCACAGGGTAAAAGGCAGAGACTGAGAGCTGAATCTCATCAATACGTTAAGCTGGAGCACCACGGTAGGATCAGTTCAGGTTGGGAGGGAGCTCAGGAGGTCTCCCATTCTTAAGCATTATCCTACTTCATGAACTATATCCCTAATGCTATGCTTAGGCCATGTTCTCTCATTCTCTTCTTTCTAGCCAACCATTTAACACTACTTGTCACTGCATCAGTTATTGCACTGCTGAGAAATACTAACTGAATAGCCAGAATTTATAACCATTTGGTTTTAAAAGGACCAAGTTATGAGATAAGGCAGGATCAGTGTTTCATAAAAGTCTACCAAGTTATCTAAATTGATTTGCCTTGGAGCAATTTCTCTGACCTTCCTCATACTTCTATTTCCTCTTAAAAAAAAACCAGAACTAAATAAAATCTATTAAAGGTGATGGCAATTTAATCATATTCAGAACAATTTATATATGTAGGCCTTTTAACCAAATACTGACAATATTGACTTGCCCAAAGCAAAACTGTACAGGTCTTTTTTTGTTTGCTTGTTTTTCTTTGCTTTTTGAACTTACTAGTCACATATTTTATTACTTGCTGATCAAATGCTATAGGCAGATTCACCAGACAGCAGCTTCTGGCCATCACATATAGAGAAGCAGGTACTTTACTCCTGGACTGTAGAGTAGGAATGCTTGAAGCAAGCTACTATGTCCAATAGTGTGCTTAGGTCTCAGAGATAAACTTTTGATTCTTGCTTTTTACAGAGGAGCAGAATGTTACCCCACACTGAAAACAAATTTGAAAATAAACAACTGCTATATTCACAGACTGCACCACTGGAGAATGTGTTGTTAAAAGCAGAGAAAGGACCTTCCTTTAGGATCATACTAGCTAGAAGTTAAGTCAATGCTGCAGAATAGATTCTCCCATTCTTCAGTGCAGCAAGAACAACTAAAAAATACTCAAAATCTTCAAACTGGAGTCTAGAAAGACTGGAGGACTTGCCACAGAGGGAGAAGGAAGAGTTTCATACAACCATAATACTATTCAAACCTCCCAACTTTGTTCAGAGTTTTACTCTCAAAGATGTTTGTAATGCAAGTCATAAGAGACTTCTAAAAGAAATCTGGTCTGGTCTTTCTCCAAAGTTATAGTCCTCATTAAATGTGTAATTTAAGCAATTCAGCTAAACCACTACAAACAAAAGCAATGTAGATAAACAAGGCTTAGGCATTTTCAACCAGCTATAAGCCCTGTTTATATATTTTTACTGTAATTGTGTAAAGAATTTATGAGCCAATGTACCTCAAAGTGGAAAAACTATTAGATCTTTAATGCTTTATTATGTATCTTGATTTTAATAAACCTTTTAGTCTTTTAAAAAGTAAGCATTTTTTTAATTTCAAAAATTAAAGACAAATATAAAGTTATCCAAATCACCCATGGGGCAGATTTGGGTGGAGAAGGTATAGTGTGTTATCCAAAGTTGGTTTGAACACCAGGTTTTGGTGTGTATATTATTCAAGAATGGAAAAATATTAAAAGTGCAAGAAAAAATAAAATAATCTGTTCCCACAAAAATTAAATAAATAATAATTTTAAAAATCGTCAATAACACTAAAAAAAGAAAATTTTGTCCACTCAGAGAGAACATCAATTTATTATAAAGAAAATGCAAGCAATTTGAATTTTTAAACTACTAGAATACATCAGTGCGTTTACCTCAAAATAATGTTTATAGAAGATGTGGAAGGGCTTTCACAGTTCAAATAACTTTTTTTCATTTTTCAGCCAATTTGTGACCAATCTTCTGAAAGTTAAATCTGAACTGGCACCCCTTCAGTCATTTGAATTGGATTTATAAGCCCCTAACTTTTAAAGTAAACCAACTGATGGTATGTGAATCTTCAATCTTCCTAAATCTCTTTCTTTTTTTAAATAGCTTTGAGGACTATCTGTAAACATAAAATATACCTACCAACAATCTTCAAAAATGTGTACTTCCTTCACATTATTTTATAGTATCTTATTAGATTACATAAACCCTAATTTTTCTCAAGTGACCCCTAACTGACTGTACATTGTCTAAATTCTTTCTTTTCATTTAAGATGACTGAACTAAGCTTTTAGTTTTAAAAAGTAATACATTATGGTACAGTAATTTGGACATACATTCCTTGGAGGTCAGATGGCTACAGAAACATTTGGAAAACAATCAGCTATTTTTATCCTCTTTAAACCAAACACTTTCTTCCACCAGCCACACTGAAATAAATTCAGATTAATCGACCTAAATCACTGAAGAAGTGCTCGGTCTACTAACAGATCTTTGTTTTGTGGGCAACTTGGTGTTTCTGAACCTTAATGCCTGATGGACTATTATTGCCTACTGAAGACAGCAAGAAGACTGCATCACTACTGCACATTGGGGATTGTAGGGGTGTGAGGAAAAACAAGATAGTAACACAGAGTGAAATCCCGTATTCATGACGTAAGAGAAAGATCTTGTTTAACTGAACCAAGGTTTTAATTCAGAAAGTTTAGCTCCAGAAGATCTTAGTAACTTAATTTTTAATAAATACTGTTTAATTGATAAAAAAAGAAAATATTAAATTACCATAGGAAAACATTTACTTTATATGTCGTATTCACTGTTCCATAATTAGGCTCTGTCTTTAGTAATTTAGTATCAGAGTTCAGTAAGAAAAGACTTCCTGTCTGGCAGACAACCCAAGCTCATCCTGAAAACACAACAATTCAACCAGCTACTCTGGAAACACATCAGTACTTCCTGCCTACTTGAAACACATTAAGTCATTTTTTCTTATTCCTCCGGGAAGCTTTTCTCTTGAACAAATTAATGTCTACATAATTAGGTTTCCCCATGATAGGCACATTTTAAAGCAAGAATAGCAGTGTATCATATTCTAGTCATAAACTTATTCTGAAACAATTCTGCATGCCTTACAAACAAATCTGGAAAAGACTTATTATAGTTTATTTCTGGTGATTGCAAGTCAGATATAATAATATAGGTGAGCTACTAAATGGCATCCATTGTAAAATAATCTGCCACTTGACAGGAAACAAAACATTCTTGCTTTATACAGTTTATTAAATAAGCTTTGTCAAAATAAGGCTTCTTTCATATGAAAGAAAACATATAGCAGAGGAAAAAAGAAAAAAGTGGCTCCTGACAAATGGAAAACACATAATTTAAGGTTATAAATATACCTATTTGGGGCATTCGGAACTCCTTTGACTTACTGCAAGCAATATTCCTCTCACGTAATATTTTCCAATTAAGAAATAAATTCCAAGATTCTTGAAAATTGTATCTATGTCTAGCGACTTCTCAGTAAGCTTTTTGTTAGCACTCAGTGTAGAGTGCATATTTCACTGACAAAACCAGCTCATTTTAAATTTTAGTAAGTAAATATAAGTGTAAACATATGACAAAGCTGCTCATGCTTCTTAAACTAAATCCAAACACTAAATACATATTTTAGTTTATATTTGTTTAAAAGAATTATGATCCTATGTAGCAAAAGACTTAGGCACAGGCAGCTGTGCTAGATTATAAATAAATAAACCAAAAAATTTAAAACATTAGTGATTTTAAAGATATGACAAAGCTTGATACTTTTGTTTCAGTCCTGCTATAAAACAGACAAGATGCTTTTAAAAAAGACAGTATTTTAAAATAAGGCACAAAGCCACTCACTCTCTTTGCAGAGCTTGTTTTAAAAGGGAAATAATATATTTTTCACTTATTTTATTACTGTGTTGTTATTCTACAATATGGGTTGGTCCTCAATATCTTTCCATGAGGCATATACCAAAGAAATAACCCAACCCTATGAATAAGCAAACACTGAATGCCTGAATTGTGTTATGCACAAACTGGAAATGGACAATGTCTTTTCAACAGCTATTCAAGCATCCTTCCTTCCTTCCTTTCTTCATAATATCTTCTGGTATTCATCAGTTCTCTGAGACCTACTATTTTACGTTCTCTGCCTCTATGCCGATTAGTTTACTATGGAAAGTCAGTGTAAATAATAATGCAAGATGACTAATATAAGATCATATATTTACCTTCTGCAAGCATGTCTGGCACATCTGCTTGATATCTAGGACCCACTCTGATTTCTCCCTTGTCTGCTAAAAGCGTTTTCAGTGATGGATCATACACCAGTGAATAAAAAAAAGTATCCTGAAAAAGAAGATACATTTGCAACAGTATAATGATTTTTAAAATTAGGTTTGTAAACCTGTACCACATTCTATTTGGAAATTTTGTTAAAGTAAGCCCCCTTCTACAGAGTAAAGGTTTGGTACATTAACCCCTATTTAAAATAACATAGATGTTTCATGAGTACTTTTAAATGGCTAATTAAAGCTTCTCTCATTTCTAGGAGTTATTTCAGAACAGAGCAATAATTCAAAGTTTCATACACAAAAGTATATCAATATATTTGAAAAGAATTAATGTTAACATGTTTCCTTATAAATATCTCATAACATACTGACTTGGCATTATAGATTACTCTCAAAAAAGCATAAAACACTGCCAGTGTATGAAAAGAGCTTACAGAAAAATAGTACTGGAATATTTGGTACAGTCACCTGAGGTATATGGTGAGTCCTATATACTTTTACCAATTATCAGTAGTTTTGGTGTGGAAATTTTAAAATAACAACATGCTACTTTCAGCTAAAAATCATTCTCAGCCTGATGTTATATTAAGACACTGCAAAGGAAAATGTGATTATTTTGAAGATACTGTACAATATAATTATCTTTCAGATTCTTCAAGAATTTTCTTCCCCTCTGTTAAAGCTAAGAATCTGAAGCTTTGGGGGAGATAAACTTCCATACAATAATTCAGAGCCCTTAAAATTAAACTCCTATGCTAAGTTGCCCTCTACTAGCCTGCCTCTCTCTCCCCAGCCTTGATTAAAGAGAATTCTTTCTAAAACACCTCTAGGAAAAAAAATAAAAATAAAAAGAGCAAGCGAGATAAAGGGAAAAACAAAAAGCCAACTAAATTCTCCCTTAGATATCCACTACAGGGACAAGTCTGTTTTTCTTTTGTAAGATACCATATAAATTACTTCTACTTATTTATTTTTTAAATACAGCTACATTCATAATAAAACCATCATTTTACAGTGTCCATTAAGCTCATATCTAATAACATTTTTTAAATCAGTGTTTTCAGCAACATATTTTTTCAAATTCTTTTTCCAGAAAAGATTTTCAAATTACTGTTTGCCCATTTGCTAAAAATACATCTATAAAAAAAACATCAGCCCATCCCAGTATTTACCCAAATGGAAATCACATATTACCTCTTTCTCCAGATACGACAGCACAGATTCTGTCTCATTCAGAAGTGCAACACTGCATTTTCCCCTACACAAACATAAACAACTGTTACCGTGTAAAAAGTTAAAATTTTTAAGTCAAAAGAAAACAATCTAGACATACTTCAAATTTTTACAGAAGGATAATAAAATAAATATTACCATACTTTTAAGATACCAAAATTAACATCAAAGTAACAGCCTGTTCTGACCAAGCACTCAATTATATAGGAATTCTGATGAACTGGGAAATAGTTTCAGAAATAGACAACCAATGAAGGAACAAAAGGTAGCATGGCAAACATATCACCTCCAAGTGACTCACCTGCAGGAAGTTCAGTGCCTAATTTGCAAATAAATAACCCAAACTAGAAACAATTCAAGTTTTTACCAGTAGTCTGTAAAAATAAATTGCTATTCCTTTTTTGAATTGAATTATTTAAAACTCTAATCATGGAATTCCATTAATTTCTTCTGTGACTACATGAAAGCGCCAACTACCACATTTTTGTGCAGGATGCCAGTAGAAAGATTCCCATTATTCAGTGTGTTACAGCTCTGCCCATGTCTAAACACATGTAGATAATGTAATGGGAGTTTGATCCCACTACCCTAATCCCTTTTCTTTCTCCTATTTCTCATCCCCTTCTCCCCCAACATTCCTTTAGCCTCAAATTCTTCTGCCTCTGACTTCTCCACAAATAATCTGTGGAATTGTTTTTAACAAATGGTATTTTAAAGAAAATACACATAGATGGGCGAAAAATGTTAAATGTGCTGAATTATCTTGCTAGTAACTGGCATTTTAATGCTATCATTTTCAACTGAACTACCATTTTATAGTAATATATATTTATAACCACTGACATACATGACCTTGTATTTCATGCACCTAAGTTTTATTCAGTTTCTATCAGTTTGGTATTTACAAGAAAGTTCCAATGGCCTTATACATACAGCTATAGGACCCTCTGCACAGAAAATCCTTCTCCCATTATACACCATGGAACAGACCAGCATAAAAATACAGAAATATAATTGTCTGCAGAAACCTCCTTGATTTTAAGGTAACACCAAAGAAGCTACTGTAAAAAGCATCATCCATTTCAGTGAATGTTGTAAGCTCAAACATAAGCATTAGATGCCAATTATTAATGGCTGATCATTAGCCAAACAAACCCAGCTAATCTCTTGTTCATTACCATTGCACATCTTAGGAAATGGAGTTAAACAACTCATTAGGCCTGCAGTTTATAACCTCCTGAATTTCTCTTCATCTCTGTATGTCAGGAGAACCAGACCACCAAAAAGAAATGGTAGGAAGATGAGCAAGGAAAATCTGCGCACAATACACAACAACAGAAGAAAAGACCCCTGCAGTAGAGAAGTAGGAAAACTTCTGTATACCTGACCTGCCTCTGAACATTCTTTTAAACTTTAGGCCTTGATAATCCCAGAACATTCACCTCCAAAAATTATATGTTGCACCATGTAGTCAGTTTGCCAAACATTTGCCAGACATTTTTTTTAGTGTTCAAGGCTCAAGAGGAATTTACCTTTTCCTGTCTGCTTCTATTCCATATACCTCAAGTACACTCGCTCTCCCCTACAGCCTACCTTTATTTAACTCCAATTATTAGAGAAGCATTTCTTTACTGTCATTGGAACTGCAAGAGTATTCTACTGACCAACCTTTTACCTTATAGCTGGTAATTTAAAGAAAAAAAATAATTTTGTTTCATTAAGATACAAGATAAATCCCCTCCCAGTATTTCTTCTGAGTGAATTTCTATTTGATGTCACATTTCTTTGTACAGCATTTTAACCATATAATGGCTGGAGTCACACACAGAGGTAACATTGTGGATAGATGATAACTCACATGCATGGACTGGAGTTTCAAAAAACACCCACAATACTAGTCATACAGTAGTAGATACTACACTAAAATTAAAATTAAAAGACAAACCAACATTTGAAAACAAGTAAATTACATAATCAAAATTAGAAAAAAAAATAAATTGTAATACAGTTACCAGTATCTAGAATCTAAAAACTTGCAACACTTCTTACAAATGATTTAGAATCCTTATCAAACACCTAGAAGCCTACTATTTATGTATCTCCTCTTTCCCTTCTTCCATCAGAGGAAAATCCTCTCAGCCTATTGCAAATGTTCTACTGAGTTGAACAAAGCATTTAGCTCATTATACAGTCTTTTGAAACTCTCAGTCATGGATGTCTAGAAAATAACTCAAGTGAAAACAGATTTGCAGTAATATGTCCCTAAATATTCTCCAACTGCCATTGCACTTCTCATCCTTTCTTCCAATACTCATAAACAAAATGCCCAGTAGAGGAAGTTAATATGGTTCAGCCACATTAAGACAAGACTTGGAGTTCTTTCTCTAAGGCATGTATCTAAACACCCAGAGCTTCTTCAGTTTTAAATATAATATTGTCTTTCTCACAGTGTTCTGGAACTTCATTATTGTTTTTAAACAGTTTCAGATAATTGGGACAGAAGTATCTATATCAAATGAAGAATTAATATAACGGGATAAAATCTGACTATGTTAACCTTCACAGGGGCAAAAAAGCTACCTACAGAGACAAGTAAAATGGAAAAGAATATACACAGTATTTTACCAGACTGTAAAATCACTTACAAAACAAAATAAAATCATCCCCTCTTTGCAAAGACATTAGGATTTCTGAAATTTTTAAGTATTATTTAGACTTGTTGAGTACAATGTACAACAGCTTCACTGTTCTACAGGTAGAGTCTTCTGCCTGAAATGTGTCACGAAAACTAACCAAACTAAATTAAAAATTACAAAGATTTACTCAGTTTTCATTAAATAAATAAATAAATAAAAATTGAGAGCTGCCTAGTATTTCTTAACATATTAAGTCTTCTCACCCGTCTGCTTTAAGCTATATTCCTCCACCAAGCAGCATTCTTGACTTAACTTGTATCAACAGCTAGTAAATAGCATCAGGTCTCAGTGATGTTGAGATTACGTATCTGCTTTTGATCTTTTTCTCAAATCAAAAACATTCAGTAATTATTTTTAGTTCCTACAGATTTGGGAAAAATTTGTCTTGTATGAATGTTGAGAGAAAGTTTCGGACACCTCAGCAATGTACAAATAGCCCTTTGTTTAACCCCAGCCAGCAATTAAGCACTACAGGGACACTTGCTCACCACCCTCTGCCAGTGGGATAGGGGAGAGAATTGGGGGCTGAGGGAGGGTGAGAAGGGAAATCAACACAGTAAAACTCATGAGATAGAGAGAGTTTAATAGGACAAAAAAAGCAAGGGGAGAAAAATAAAATAATAATAGAATATACATAACAAGTGATGCATAATACAATTACTCAGCCCCTGCTGACCAATGCCCAGCCAATTCCCAAGCCAATGTCACCAGCCACCTCTCCCTAGTTTACAAACTAAGCATGACATTATATGGTATGGGATACCCTTTTGGCTCATCTGCGTCAGCTGTCTTGTCTGTGTTGCCTCCCACCTCCTTCTGCACCCCCAGCCTCCTCGCTGGCAGGGCTGCATGAGAAGCTGAGAAGTCCTTGACTTCGTGTAAGCACCGCTCAGCAATAACATCAGTGTGTTATCAACATTCAACCCAAAACACAGCACTGGACCATCTATTGGGGAAAAAACATTTAACTTATTCCAGCCAAAACCAGGATATAATTGCACACAAAAATTTAGTTACCTTTTATGTCTTCACTTACAATTTAATTCTGATGACACTAAACTGTCCTTTCAGAATCCCTTCTGCTCTTAAATGTACTCTGTATTGAAACTGGTCACAAATAAAAAGTCCTTCCATTGAGCTGACAATGATACAAATAAAACTTGTTATATTGTTAAATCAGTCAGCAATAAACAGTAATTTAGAGGTCTCACAGTAAAGGCAAATGACACTGCTTGCTGATATATATGCTCACGGTATTAACAGCTTCTGTCATAAAGGACATCACTCAGGATTCAGTTGCTTCCCGTCCTAGGAACCAGAGCTACAAATCATAACTTCTTACTTTCTTTAAAGCACCAAAGGTGTGAAAGCTGTTTTCACATGTTATACCTACCTTTGCTCTCATCTGTTAGAAGCTCATCAGCTTGTAAATTTTTTTGTGTTTTAGGTGACTCCACCAGTAGGTTGACAATTCCTGACAATTCCCAACAAGTGTAAATCATCAGCTAAGGGATACCTAACAACCTATTTTTCCATGCCTACAACCTACTTCCATATTTCAGTGAACCCCTTCTGTTACAATACAGAATTGACAATCACACACAAAAATATTCTAAAATACTACTTTGGAAAAAAATGCTGTAATTATTTTGTTCTTTAACAGAACTGGCAGAAAGCCAGGACCGTATATTGCCAAAATCAAACGCCAATCATCCTCAACTGAAACAGCAGAGCATAGAGATGCTAATGAGGCTGATAAGGAAATGGCAAGACATGGGAGAGAGAAGTCTCAGTGCAGTGCACATAAGGATTTTAACCTTCCCCTCCAGGTTTTGGGAAGCTATTTTACATGTCTCTCACGGGGGGTTTTGTGTGTTTGGGTTTTTTTTGTTTTGTTTTGTTTTTTTTTCCCTTCCTTTTTTACTGTGGAACAAAGAAAAAGACAATAAACAGATGGAATTAGATCCTAAATGGCAGCTTTGTAAAATACTCCTAGATAAGACTGTCTTGGACAATTCAATAAGGAGCTAGTGAAAATTAACACTTTATATGAGGTATCAGTTAGAATGTAAGCCCCAAAGGAGAGATTTCAAAGAAAGTAAGCAGAGATACTACCTAATAGGCTTTGAAAACTGAAAACAGAAAAGCACCATGTTTCAGTGAGACCCAGTGGAGGAATGAAAAATGTCAGAAGATAATTGAGACAAGGCCGTGACAAAAATCAATATTTAGAACAGAGATCTACATCAAGACTGCCCTTATTATTCTCTTCTAATGAAGACACAAGACAACGATAACCAGCTCAAGAATTTAAGCTGTACAAAAAAAGCTGTACCAAAGCTATTATACAAGACAACGTTAGGAAAAGTTTTCAATATAGCCTGGTTAGACAACCTTGAGCAAACCACCAAATTCTCCAGGAGAACAGAAATCAACAACTGTTTTGGTCTTTTAAAGTCCTTGTTTATTTTGGCACAGTCCCTACTTTTAAACCTCTGGAAAGCTCTACAATTCCTGTTCTTCTATTCTTGCAGGCTTCACGTTTTCACCAGACGAGTAAGACAGCCCATGAGACATAACTCTTATTTTCGTAAGAATTTCTTGTGAGATAAGGTATGCAAACAAAAACTACAAAAAGAAACTACAAAAGAAACAAAACACACAGTGCTTGTTAACCACAACAAATCATAGGACTGGAAAAGGCAACCTCATGGGTATGGTATCATACCATGTAGTTTCCTGTTGGAATGCAGATGCAGTCTGGGTGAGATTGATGCAGTGCAACAACTCTCAGAATCATTGCTCTGGGTTCCCACCAAGTCAATGAAACTTGATATGCATTGGTCATTCAGATACATGTTGAAGAACAAAAATAATATATGCAGGCATTACCTCACAGACTTTGAAACTCTGGTATTAACAATTAATTAATTGCCCTCCTGAATACAACAGAACAATTCTGAGTAATTCTGTACAAATATATCAATCGTCTCTTGCTAATCTTCAGCAAGAAATGTTGGTATCTCAGTAGAGATTTGGAACACAGAAGTGTGAGTCACTTGCAAGACAGTCTGAGAATAAAATAACAGGAGAGAATATTAGGAAATATTATTCTCATGAGGAAAATTTGATTTGATTTTAACATATGCTGTTACTTCAATGACAAACAGAGATTAATCTAAGAAGGTGGGGCATAATAAAGAGAAGTAGAAAGGTTTTGGACAGGAGTAGAACTCAAACTTTCCTATATCCAGCATTAAGGGAAAAAAGGGGGAAAAAAAAAGGTACAGATATTGAGTGGAGGAGGAGAGAGCTACCTTAAATAAAAAAGGTTTTTCCTGTACTATCTTAAACGGGAAAGTGTTTTGAACATTTCCAATCAAATGACCACTTTGAGTCAAGTCTTGATCCCTTACAAGCGGTTTAAATTCCAATGATCATCACCAAACCACAGACTAAGAACTGTGGAGTCTGAAGAGCTTCTGCTAATGATATGAAATTGATTCCCTGGTCATAAGAAGCCAACAGTAAGAGTACTTGTGTATTTTCCTTTTAAGCACAATTTAAGGGGCACAGAATGATGCCGACAGACTTGTACCAAATTTCAAGTTCTCCAGATTGCAAAGATATTTACAGCTGGAGAGCAAGCTATTGCACACCACTAAACCCAATAAAAGTATCATCACAGTGATTTAAATCTGCAACAGACCCCTAACTAGCATTTGACATAAAATATTCAGTATCTAGAAATGATAGAAGATCTGCATTGTATTTATTCATATTTAATTGACTTGAGTTTGGCTCTGCTCTTTTACAGACTTCTGTCAAACACAAGAAAATACAACTGAACAGCAAAACCACCACATTTGATAAGTGAATACTGCTGGGACTTGTGTCTCCAAAAAAAAATGGTAGCAATCTCCCAAACAGTACATGATTGTGTACCTGTGACTGGAAGATAGATCAATAAAATTGGTTTTATCTGGTTAAAACAAGCCTGATCAAAAAAATTAAAAACAGAACGCAGGGTAATTTGATTTATGTACAACTAAATGACCTAGTAAATGCCTGGCATCTAAACATATGCATGGCCCAAGCTTTTTATGCTGCACGTGGCTTTTAATAAAAAATATATCAGAGTTTTAATCTTAATTAGAGCTAGAGTGATGATTTTGAGCACTCCACATTGGTAAGATTTAAAGGGAGTCTCTTGGAGGAATCATGCTCAACTGACATGGATTTTAAAGTAACCTGCTGATAATGTTCACATGTTTTGCATATTCTTAAACATAGTTCTCACTACTGTTCTCCAACAACCTAAGCAGAACAAACCATTCCTAATGTGGAACAAATTTACAGAAGACAAAAATCAAGGAAGACTTTCGTTCAGTAAAAATTTACCCTGTTTGTATGTTTAAACTACTACATTGTTAGCTGAAGAGCCAAAGCATTCAACACCACTACCAGAAGATGTTAACATTTTCTACATCTATTAAGGTAAAAGTATATATCTGTGAATGTACATATATTTGAAGCAAGCTTTAACATATTATCACTTAAATCCAGATTTACACTAGTAGTGTTCCAGTCTACAATAGTGACTGAATCTTGTGTTCTGTAACTCAGAAGGGTCTTCAAGAAAACACTGAGTAGAAAGAACTGAGTGCCAGAGAAGTAAATGTTTTCTTGGTCTGAGCACATTAAAACTATGTGTTTCGATACCTCAAAATAAACATAAGCATATAAATTCTTTCTATAAACTACTGTAGGAAACCCAAGTAATTGATATTTTTTCTCTAGGGATTAATTAACACTAAGAAGTAAAAAAAAAAAAGTTACTTTTTAGCACAGCAGCAGCAATGCACATGTATTAAACAAAAATGCAAGAGACTAGTTAGGAATGATTTTTCACGGGATCATTTAGGTTGGAAAAGACCTTTAAGATCATGGAGTCCATTATAAGGTCACCTAGCTCAGACACTATGCTCATTATTCTACACAACTGATAAGTTTTGCAGCATATGAAAAACTCCTACTTTGCAATTAATTATGTCACTACAGGGAAGTATGTACTGATTTTCCTCTATTTAACTGACAACCTTCCACCAATACACTTTTTCTTAGACTGTTACTAGTACCAGCTATTGACCACATTTGAAAACAGAATTCTGTCCTAGATTGAATTTTCTTTTTAATTCACGTAAGAATTCTTCAAATTTTATTGGGAAGGA
>VWZY01006390.1:152968-167156 GCA_013399075.1 Chloroceryle aenea
AAGGGAGGGAGGGACGGAAGGAAAGGAAAAATGCAAAAACTTTGCTCTAAATACACTCAAAGAACTCCTTTCTTAACAATCCAAATCACCAATTAAAAGCACATGCCTATGCAAAGTAGATTCACTTCTTATCCAGTCTGATTTATGCCAGAAAATAAATCAGCCTTGTAAGGCTCAAAGTAAACTTTTAAAAAGTAGCTAGAATTTGTATCTTATACATAGGCACACACATATATGAGATATATAAATGCATACACACATTGTCCATATGCCAGAAGATTCTACTTTGCAGAGAATGCTAAAACTAGAAATCCTGAGGCAAAACTACTAAATCCTAAGGAGCTACACCTTCAAGTGTCACAACATTTCTTCCATAAAATGACCTGCCCTGTCTGTCTTGCGCTTCAGACTGTGTTTTACGTTTTTCACATGAAGGAATCTCACAGTCAAAAATAAGTACTTCTTTGCACCTTGGCTGTTTGAAGGAAAAATATTAGTGAGTCCTGATGAGATCATAAAAAAGAAAGGATGGTATAAAGCGAGATGTATGATAAAACTGAGTCATTTATTATGCATCTAAAAATGCATCACACTCTTACAGTTTTTGAGCGCAGCATGCTTTTATAAACTGCACATACCATTGCTACTTTTTCTGATAATTCTACAAAGAGGTACCAACCACAGTTACGTTAGTATATAGTAATTTAAAACCAAACCAAAACAAAAACTATGTGACCAGGCTCCTTGCACTAATAAGAGAAGCAGAGTGGTACAAATACATGTAATTAGCAACTGATAAATCTATAAATATTATGGAAAATTATCCATCACTTAAAAATCTTTCTACCAAACCTGCATCTCTCACTGAAATACACAATTTAAAGCACAAACAGTTGAGATCACGCCAACAGTCACCACACAAAACTGAACAGTCTGAATCAGATAAAAGAGCAACTAAAGAGGTCATGACAATCTCATACCACTCTTTTTCAGTCCCAGGGAAGGACACTTAAAACTTCTATTCAAACTCTAATTTACCAGAAATATGGTTAAAGAGATCTAGCAAATTTCATTTTTTACTCAAATACGTCACCCTGCTAGAACTAAGAAAGAATTTTGACAAAGTAGTGTTCTTGAACCCTAACGAAACTCCCCACAACTGTATCAACCAAACAGATCATCAACATGACAGCAACCAAATATATATTTGAAATCCTCTTCCCCCTTCACAAATGGCCACCACTCTGAACCTTTTCTCCACTCACAAGCTGGTTTGACTTTACACTGCATAAATGAGTTCGTGTTTTTGTTGGCTGGGTTTTTTTGTGTTTTTTTATTATTATTATTTTTCTTTGTGTGTGGTTTTTGTTTTTTTTTTTTAAGTGCGGGTGTTATTGCAGTACAGAGCACATCAAAAGATTCACACCTCATTTTTGTCACATCTGAGAATGTTTGGCTTATGTATGCTTTTCAAACACTTAAAATAATAAGAAACAAATACCAAAAACCACAACCCCAGACTGAAATATCATTATTGGCAAACAAGAATTGAGCAAAGATAATGAAACGCCAAGGTCAACCCTGATGGATAAATAAATTGTTCCACCCAACTCATATAAAGTAACAAATCTTAGAAATTAATGCAATCTTTGACAGCAGTATAAATGTGTTTATAATTTATTAAATCTTGAGATAAAATTAATTTTAAACCCAAGTCAGATAAGCCAGTCCATCTCTCCACCAAGATAACCATTTGCAGATTTTTATGCAAGGGACCCATTTCACCACATGCTAACTTTTATGCTTAATTTTACAACAGCAGCAAACAATTTCACCTTTAGGACAACTTTCACCATTCCCCACCCCCTCTGCCTCCCTGCTCCTTGTGACTCCTCATGAGTTTCCAAAACGCTGTATTTGGTAATGCTCAAATCTCTGAAAACCCAAGTTAAAGTACACAGCACTTTGGCACACCTCGGCCCCTCTCTGGGACTGGCATTGCTTACAGCAGCCATCTGCATCAGTTCTGGGTGTATTCACTGTGTGACATTAATGATGAGTGTTCAGTGAGTCTGGCTGGCACTGCGACTCTGTTACAAGGACATCTGGGAACTACGGTGCCTGGCAAACCTGCATCTGTAACATGAAGAATTCAGAAGGAAAAAGAAAACTGGGGGGTGGGGTGGGGGGGCAAAATGTGCTGTTAAGCTTACACATGTGAGCAGATTGAGGAGGAAACAGTTTCACTGGTAACTTGACAAGTAGGCACTAAGGTAACAAGCCTTGTCTTCGAGACGTAAACTAGGACATCAACTTGCACTGTACAACAAGCCATTGATCCAGAATGGTGCTGCACTGAGCTAGGCAATTATACCCCCTTAAATACATTCCACTGCAGAAACCCCAAGTCCACAAGGCAATGCTGCCATGCTAAATTACTACTACACTACCCACTTCTAATTCTTTCCTAAAGCTGGCTTTTTTTTTTTAGTACTAAAACCTATATACCATCTAAAGCTACTAAAATGGCATAGTAACACATCATGTAAAGGTACAAGATGAAGTCTAACAACTCACAGTATTTATAAGAAAACAAATTATCTCTCAAGAGTTATATATAATGTATATAACAAAACAAAAAGTATGAGAATAAGGAATAAAATTGTATTTTGATAACTTCAAAGCAAACAAATTACATCGTAATCATTCAAAATGCAACATGACAGACGAAAGAGCTTTAAAATTACACTTGTACACCAAAGAAATCTAACATGCTAAAATAAACGCAAGGCATCTCAACGATAAATTAGTGGCATCAAATGTATAAATGGGACATTGTTTTTATTCTAATTCACAATTACAAATATAGTAATCTTATTCTTTGCCATTCAGTTAAAAAAAAAAAAGGAAGCATAAAGTTAAAAAGAAAACCAAAGTAAAAGCAGTAAAGCTGTATTAGTAAAAAGTAAATAAAAACATACCCCACCAGGTGAAATCATTTTATTCTCTTAAATTACAAGCAGAAAGGTAACCAAACATAGGGGTTTCTCTTGGCTATGTCAGTAAAAGTTCAAGACCTGTAGCTGCCAAAAGCAATTACCAATGGTTCAGCCTCTTCCATTGTCTTAAAAGTCACTTTTCACTTTCTCCTCTTACTTCCAAAGGGATTGAGTTTTTCTGTTCTTACTCTTGAGAGAACTAATCTCATTTCACCACTTCATTCCACTGTACCATTTATTGTCTCCTGTAAATCAAATCGTACCCATCTAGGTGCTAAAACTGCAGGTGCTAAGAGCCACAGAATGGAACTACTCAGACTTTTTTTCCATGAATATCTGCTACCTCTCTGTATGCAGATCACTGGCTTGGTAGAACAGCAACAGCAGTGAATGTCTGACTTTAGCAAGGCCTGCAGTGTGTTCCATACAGTCCTTTAATCAGAGAGGTAACATACAGACTACATAAGTGAACAGTAAGGTTGGAAAAAAACTAGCTGGATCACCAGGTTGAAAAGGTTGTAGGAAGCGGTACCAAGTTCAACTGGTAGTTGGTTTCTGGGTGAATCCTCCAAGCCTCCAAGTTCTGATACTGGAGCAAATGGTTTAACATCTTTGTTAAAAATCCGAACAAGTTAACTGAATACACTTTCAGCAAGCCTGCAGATGATGCTAAACTGAATTTGTTCACTCTTAAGGTATGACAACTAATGGAAGAAATACTACTGCTGTCTTCAATTACCTAATGAAAAGATACATAAAGACAGAGTCAGGCTCTTTTCAGAGAATCACAGTGATAGGACAAGAGGTGGTGAACAGCAAGTTTCAACAAGGGAAATCCCAACTAGATGACAAGAAAAAAAAATTTCACTGCATTGGTGGTCAAAGTCTGAAACAGACATCCACAGCTGCTGTGGAATCTCCATCTTTGGATATTCTACTGCAGTGATGGAACAAAGTATGAGGAGTACTTTTCTTCACAGGATCTCTATCCTCTTTTACAGGAAAAGCTAATTAATAACAATTTCAAAAACTACTAAGAATCACAGAATCTGAACATTAGTAAGTTAAAAAGCTAAATAAGGAATATTTTTCAGTGTATTTTCCTTCATCTTTCTTTTTTAAAATAGAGGTAAGAGTGGTAAAACAGTATTAGACCATATAAAGCTTGTTCCTGAATACGTCTGGTAAAGGTCTTAGTAACATGTGACAGCACTGCCCTACAGCATTCATCCATCCTGAAAAGTAGATGCAAGTCATCATTCTGCATTTGCCTGCTGTGCAGTGCTGCATGTACTACAAATTCACATCTTTTTCTGGCCTCTTTGTGAAATATGTACTGGAGAACCTCTACTGTATTTTCTCCCTGAGTTGTGAGGCAAGAAGACATTTATAGTATTTCTTTGTAATCTTCTCCCTACAAAGACAATACCTTATTTCGATATCTAAATGTCAAAGTAAAAGAAACTGCACAGGATTATTATTGCTGTGCTATAGTTGGAGAAGCAGAGATTTGACAGTTAAATTACTTTCACAAAGTCAGAGAACAAGTAGCTAAATGAAGCACAGGAAATTAATACAAAAATTTCCAACTTCCAGGTTTTTTGTCAGCAGTGAGAAAGGTAAACCACGCATTTGCCAAGGAGTGAAAATACCCACATACACAGTGCTTCTCTTATTTTTGATATTTTATAGTAACTTATGTTCTGAAATGGCTAAGGGGAGCTGGATGTAATAAGAAAACAAAAAGTCCTTCAGAATGTAATATAAAAGCCCTTGTTTTGCACTTACTGAACTTCCACTGTCACTCTGCTCTTTCTTTTCCATTTCTAGGTACATCATCATCCCCTTCCCAATACAGAAAGAATTTGCTTGACTGATACATAAAAGGTAACATGAGTGCTTAAATTATTTACAGAAAGAAATCAACAAGCCCTTTTCGAGCTTTAGCAAGACTTTTCCTACAGTAGGGCAATTTAGAATAACACATGAAATGCTTTTGCAACATTTATCCAAACTCAGTGATGACTTCTTCACATTTACTAAAGTACATTGGTGTAATTTTGTTTTTAAATGCACACAGTCCTAAACTGCAGATGTGACCACTAAGTCACGGTCTCCTTTCTAAGCACATCTGTACTTTCCCTGAGCAGATAGAATGGTTAAATTTCCTCCAGACAGCAGAACAATAATAAAAAACCCCAACCCTTCAAAGCAGGGACAGACTGACTTTATACCATATTATCAGCTGATGCTCAACCGGCAAGCCAGAGCTCTGAAACTTCTGTCCCTTCCAAAGCTCACACAGCAAGTAACAGAAGGGAGAGCCAAAGGTGGTTCTAAAGCAGTTCATGGGACAACCTGGCAAAACTCACCTGTGATCAATCACAGCCTTTTGTAAGACAAAGGCTGAAGTTTTCAAGCAGGTGGGCTACTGGCAGCAATCCACCTCAGCAGAATACACAGATAGTTACTTTTTCTTACCTGATATGTGTTGCTGGAAGAGACTCATACTGGCGAGAAAGGAAGAGCTCTCTGTGCTTCAACTGATGTTTCTGTTTATCAGTCAAATCAACCTCAATTGTAGTTTCAGACTCTTCTTCAACTTCTTCTGCAGAGAAGCAGAGGGTAGGTTGAAATTAACTGTTGCATAACACCACTGCAGCCATCTTTCTTGACATTCCCCCCCCACCCCTCAGCAACCTCCCTTAGTATCTATCACAAAAATGAGTTTAGCAAGACTGCAGTTTATGTAACTTGACAGAATATTAAGTATTTTGAATTCTATACCTTCTACTTCCCTTAAAAAAAAAAATATGCTCCTCCCCTTACTGTACTACGTGTTTGTGTCTTTCACACAGCTGAGAGAACAATCCTGAAAACACTACTCATTCTTTTTTCATTCCCCCCCACCTCTCCTTGGGGCTGCCTCTTGCTTGAGGACCATTTCTGGTTTAGATCTTCTCTGGTTGGTATTGATATTACTACAACTTTCACAGATATTCTGGGGAAAAGCACACTTTCTTTGAACAGAAATTTACTAAACACAGTTGCAGTCTAAGACTGCCAAATCACAGTCTTTTCAAATTTAAAGAGACTACTGCCTTCCATTACATTAACCTGACAATAAATACAGGGTTTTTTAATATTTAAATCAGATTTAGAATTATTTCTGTTTTAAGCAAGACGGTACTATTTAATCTATTAGATAGTATTTATAATAGCAAATCATAAATTATATAGGTTTTTTTGAAGTATATTTTCAGTTGAAAACTATCTTTTATAGCTAGTTTAACCTGAAATTACCTCATATACAATAAAACCAAGCAAATCCTTCCCTTTTAAATACTTAAACTGTAAACTGAGAACTCAAAGGAAGACATAAAAGGAGATGCTAGAAAGTGTCACACAAAGAGTTAAAGAGCAATGTTCACAGTGTCATATGACAACACGCTCTCCAAAATGTCTATCTTGGGACCTTTGTGGCCAAAGTCTGCCTTCCTAGTAGATTCTTGGGACATGCAGAACTTAAATCTATACTTGTTCTAGCTTCCCAGAAAGAACAAAAAGTCTCCATGAATACTGTAGGCAAAAATATACACACTTAAATAACTTCTATAAGATTTGGCAGTTTTTTTACCTGCTAAATTATCCAGCAGCTGCAAAACCAAGTTTACTTTATAGAATATGTCTCAGAAATTAACCAAACCTCAGCATTAGGTAGCATTTCACACACCTACCTACAACAAATCACCTCTCATCTGCTCTTCCAAGTATAACCATTTTTACAAAACAACCTACACTATCTCAAAATGAAGTCTGCCTGCATCCTCATGGCAACCACCATTCTTTCCAAATGCAACATTTTATTATTTAAAGCATGACTGCGTGTAGCTCATTCCACTTCTAATAGTTCTTACCACAAGTGATAAAAACAATACACTCTGAAATAACCAACTTCTTCAAACCCAGTTCCACCTAGTTGAAGGCTGTTTTGCTGTGGACAGCCCCATCAGCCCAAGTCACCTTGTTTTGGTGTGATTTGTGGGGAGACAGAATATGGAAAACAAAAATGAAAACAAGACTTCTCCCAGTCTCCCCTGACACATAGAGGTTCAGGTCAGACCACAACTCAGTTCAGAATAATTGTGGAATCTATAATAACAATATATAAGACTTAAAATAAAAAGGAAAAAAAAAAAAAAAAACTTTGCAAAGTCAATTCATGTATTTAAGCGAGCAAGTAATTAAAGGAAAAAAAGAAAAAACAAACAAACATTAAAATTTTTATGTTTAAAGCAGTTAATAGCTACAACTGTTTATTAAAATAAGCGATCATTAGAAGCTACATTTGTTTCAATGCTCAAGCATTAATATTTCTTCTCAAAATACCAATACATGCCAGTGGTTGCTTTATTGTTTTTGAGGTGTTTGTTTTGTTTTTTGGGGTTTTGTTGGGTTTTTTTTTGTTTTTTTTTTTTAATAAATGTACTGCTTGTAGTATTCTACTGGTCCAAAATTCTCAGTTGCCTATTTAATTCTTTCCTCCTTCCTGAAAAAAATCAAAACAAGGTATTCTTGTGTTATAAGCATCTGAAAACAGCTGACAAAAAGCAGTCTGTTAGAAAGCAATTTAGGAATCCAAATACAGGTATCTGGAACCATTTTAGATTGACATATCCAAGACATCTGACTACAGCTATGGCACAAAACACAGGAGAATATGTGCCATTTTAAAGTGGATGCAGGGAGACAGTGATTGTATTCCAGAGAATTTAAAATGGCTTTAGACACCTGAGCTCAAGCATCTTAATAGCTCACTCAGAGGAAGAATTTCATAGAATCATCTAGGTTGGAAAAGACCTTTAAGACCACTGAATCCAACCATTAACCCTACTCTGCCAAGTCCACCACTAAGCCATATACCCAAGCACTACATCTATACAGCTTTTAAACACATCCAGGGATGGTGACTCCTCCATGTCCCTGGGCTGCCTGTAAATTAAAAAATAATTTAAAAGAACGCAAAACATATTGTACTATTCTTAAATAAGCCAAGTAGGTGTTGATCCAAAAGCCTGAAGCTGAAGTTAATTGTCTTACAAATATAGCTTAAAACATTCCAAATCTGAACATGAAACACTGTAATGGTTTCTGTTGTACTTCTGAAAATAAAACTTACAATGATCTGACAAGCTCAGTACTACGTAGAACAAACAATGGCCAGACCCAGAACAGCTCCACTCTTAACATAATATAATTTATCACCAGAATAGTTTTACAATTTTCTTCTTCGGCATTTTAACATAAAACCAACACTACGAGTAGGATTAGCATTTGGTAAAATAGCTAATAGTTTGCCCCAGCAATAACACAAACCTGTACTGGGGACCAAACATTGGATAGCATAAAAAGAAGTGAGAAAACTAAATTTGCTTGATAGAAAACCAAATTTTCATGATGGTAATACAAAGAATTCTGCATCTGAACAAACCTTTATGTATCTGCTTTCAAAGCAGATGTTTGCACAGATCAGGCATTAACACCTATTAGAGGAAAAGTGGTAACAAACTTCCAGTACTTTTAGAGATCTCTTCACCTTTTTGCCTCAGATTTGCAGCACGTGTGAAATGTAATTTGCCATCCAAGGAGAGATTACTCCTGTCAAAAGGAGTGAAATGGAAGGTACCTACAGGAAATCATAAAGTACCACTAAATCAAGCATATTTTCAGCACCCAGGAAGAGAAATAAAGCAATGGCTCACACTGAGCAAACGTTTTAATGGAGCAATATGGTAATCACAGCCTCATTTTTCCAAGATTAGACAGAAAGCAAATTTCAATTTAAGTGTTCAGCTTAAAAATATTTTGAAAGTTTTAGGTATGACTAAAAACACGAATACAAGAAGGTTTTGAAAATGAGACAATTCCCTTTAGGCGTTGAGCAAAGTTTAAAATAATGTTGTTTTGCAGTATTTCTGGTTTACAAGAAATATTTCATTATTTAAAGGAAAAATCCTGGAAAGCAAAAGTGGGCATCTCCAGTGAACTGAGCTTTTAAAGCTTCAGGGCTGTTTATGATACATAGGCTTTCTAATCAACAATTGTAAACACTTGTTTTGATCCTCAAAACAAGAGTGATGCGATGATACTGGCAAGTAGCAGTGCCACAGATTTACCTTTTCTCTTCTTCCCTCTGATGTATTACTTAGCTGACTCAATCAAGCAATGGATACCAGGCAGAAACCTCACTCACTTTACATATGTTATCACCACTTTTTAAAACTCAACAAACTTTTTTTTTTCCCCTCTTCCATTTTATTTGTGGGATTCACTGTTAAAAAACCATTAGTGAGCATGAGAAGAGTCGACTGTCTGTGCCACCGAACTTTGTAGATGGTGTCTCTGTTCATAGTTTAGTAATGTCATGACTCAAGCTTGTCACTAGGAACAAATGCTTGTTTTTACAACTAAAATCTAAATAAACTGAGGGCAAGTCTCTAGAAACACAGTACTCCAATTTAACATAAAAAGGATTAAAAATAACTGAAAAACAAATATTCCTGAAAGACACTTATGGGTTTAAATGTGACTCAAAACACTATAGTTAACCAGCAGCTAGCAAATTTCTCTAAGCTATTACTCTTCCTCAGCTAAGTCAAAATAACCTACCTTGTGCTCCTCTTGTCTACAGCAACAGAAAATAAGAGATATTAGTTCAAACAATGAAGGCCGTCTGCTGACAGTGTTATTTTGAGCTAGGGGTTGGCTACATCACAGAATCGTAAGTAATCACGGCACAGAATAATTCAGGCTGGAAGGGATCTCACAAGGTCTCTAGTACTAAAACCCTCCCTAAAGTAGGTTCAGCTGTGACATCAGCCCAGTAAGTGGGCTGGAGTGGGTCCACAGAAGGGTAATTAAGATGGTGAAGGGTCTAGGGAACAGGTCTTGTGAGACGTGGCTGAGGCAACTGGGGCTATTTAGTCTGAAGAAAAGGAGGCTGAGGGAAGACCTTATTGCTCTCTACAAGTACTTGAATGGAGGTTGTAGAAAGGTGGGTGCTGATGTCTTCTCACAAGTAACAAATGATAGAACAGGAGGAAATGGCCTCAAGTTGCACAAGGGGAGGTTGAGGTTGGACATTAGGAAGAATATTTTCACTGAAAAAGTTGTCAAGCACTGGAACAGGCTGCCTAGGGAAGTGGTTGAGTCACCAACCCTGGTCATCCTTAAAAGTCAAGTAGATATGGTGCTTAGGGACATGGTTTAGCAGTGGACATACAGAGCAGGGTTAATGGTTCGACTCAATACTGTAGATGATCTTTTCCAACTTAGATGATTCTGTGATTTTAACTCAGCATTTTATTCAGATGGTTCTTGAAAACCTCCCAGGACAGAGACCACATAACCACTCCAGCAACCCAATCATGGTGAAAAAGCTTTTCCTTATGTCTAATCTATATCACTCCTGTTTCAGTTTAGACACCACAAAGTGTCCAAATCCATCTTCTCTATAACCTCTTCATAGGCACTGGGAGACCATCTCCTCTCCAAGCTGTAAAGGCTCAACTCCCACAGCCTCTCCTAGCAGGGCAAGTGCCAATCACGGTGGTCTCTGCTGAACTTGCTCCAGTTTATTACCAGCTTTCTCATATTAAGGGCCTAAAACCAGATGCAATATGTAGATGGGATGCAACAATCAGGGAGGAAAATCCCTTGCCTCTACTGGCTACATGCCTGGTGATACAGTCAAGGATGCTACTGGCCAACTTCATTGCCAGGGAATTGCTGTTTGCCAGCACCCTCAGAGCCTTTCCTGCAGAGTTGCTTCCCCAATCCCCTCCGTCCTCAGCCTGTATCCCTGCCACGGGCTCTGCCTTCCCAGGTGCAAGATTTGGTATCTCTGCAAAGTATCTTCAGGTTCTCAACAGACCATTCTTCCTGCTTTCTAGTAATCTCCACCAGCCCTTCCCTGAAGCATATCACATGGTCAACCCCCCACAGTGTGGTGTTACCTGCAAACACAATAAGAGTGTTCCGCATTGCCTGCTCCAGTCACTGATAAAGACAGGTCCCTGCACAGATCCCTGTGGGACTCCACACGCAGTATGAACCCTTAGCAAGCACCATCTTCTGGCTCAGATCACGCAATTGTTTTTTTAGTCACCTAGTTGTACCTTAATCCAGATCAATTCCAACTCTTTGGCCTGGTGTGCCTACCAAAACTGCTAGTGCTGGTACAAAAGAAAAGAAAAAAAAAAAAAAGTAGGAACAAAGAGACTTAAACTGGGGATACACAATGGGAAAAAACAAGACCACTCCTTCAACATCACCATGGACCAATGCTGAATTGAATCACCAGTGTAGACAAAAAACAGAGGTATATTAACACCCTACCTCTTAAATGCTTCCAATTTTGAAAGCATATCTCATCTGCAATCGGCTTATGCAAGTTTAGATGGAGAGATTTAAATCACTTTCACTGTTCACAGAATTACAGCAGTTTCACTGTTTGTTATAATACCTTGAAAAATTATATTAGATCAGTGTGAATTTCAGTTCAAAGAATGCCACCAGGCATTACTTTCACAACGGTTTCTAAACTTTTTCCCCTTCCTGTATGCCTTTTTCTTTTATACTCAGCCCTAAAACTGGATACATCATAGGTATCACTGACATATTTTAAAACCTACAGATAAAAAGACAAGAATGCTGAACAGCAGCGAGTTTACCACACACATCAAATGAAAGATGGCTATATGTTAAGTTTCTTTTCTCTTAGCTGGTTGTGGCAAAAACATCAAGTGAGCATTTGGCAGTTAGATGCTACATCATTAAGAATTATAAACATAGTTTTTGGGGGAGAGGAAGTAAATCTATTTACTGCCAAATTGAGTACAAAAGATAAACATTAAATCTAACCATCTGAACAACTCTATTCAGACTGTGAATCAAGAGCTCTCTTAGGTGAGCAGTTGGCCAATTTGCTCATCTGCGTGAGGCTTCTTGCCACATGTTGTGTTGTACCAACTTAGCTGTGATATTTAACCCCCTAGTGCTGTAGTAAAGCAGTTTAATCCATTCTGAGCTAGACTATGCATGGTTATACTGTCAATCTGAATGAGAAAGTGTTTACCAAAACTGAATTAATTAGCTTTACTTACACCCTGTCTGTTAGTACAATATTCAGATGGCTGTTAGAATATATAACATCAATTTGATATTTGCTGTTACTCTCAGATAGGTTTAGAAATCTAAAGCACAATTTCTGTGGATTATGAGTCATTTAAAAGTGCCAAAGTGTGAATCTGAGCAATTCTGCAAGTAGGAAAAAAAAAAAAAAAAGACTAACTGATGTGTTTACAGGGAGCAGGTGTACTCTTAAGTCATACTGGACAGCACAGATAAACATGTGGCCTCTCAGAGGTTATCCAGTTCTATTACACAATTATCCAAGTGATCCTCCCACACTACCTCATCTTTTTTTTTTTTTTTTTTTCTAAAGGAGGTAACAAGACAAAGACATAATTGCGCTGTACAACTATTAAGAAGTAATAAGCCACACCTACTCTCAAATAATAACTATTTCTAAAGTCATGCAAAAGTGGTTTTTTAGTACTTCCAAGTAGCATGTTACAATAGTAATTCCCAGGACAACAGTCAGTTATAAGCAACTGGGCAACTATCTCTGTTTATCACAGGCCTGTAGCAAAAATATTTAATGAAAACTACCACAGTTTTCATTACCAGAAAACTCCACCTTCCAAGACTTGATGGATGTTTTTTTTGATAACTGGTTTTAGAGATTATTGAGAGCAAGGAGCTTGTGGGTGGAAGGCAGGGAAGGATTACCTTTGTAAGTAGTATGAATCATGATATGCTACATTAATAAGTATATCCTATTAAATGCGACATGAATAAATGCAAGAGTAAGCACCATAGTCTTTCAGCCCTATTATTCTGCAATGCAAACTAGTTTATGAGAACACTACAGAAATGTCCCATAGAAGCATGGAAACAGTGACATGTGGGCAATGGCGAAAGAGCTGGCAATTTTGGATTATAAATCTAGACTTTTCCCTTCTCTCTCCCTGTTTTTTACCTTAATTCAAATGCAAAAATGCAAACTCTTCCAAATGAGAAAATATTCTGTAACGAGGTTCAAAATGTGTTTTGGTCATACTTGTATGAACTGTAGCAACCTTCTGCGGGATATGTGAAGCAACTACAGACCTGTGCAGTGTTTCTTTTTTAAGCAGCTTTTTAGTAGCAGCCAGCAGCAGATTCAAAGTGGTGCCACAGACGTAGATATTTGCAATATGATGATTATTTTCAATGTCCAATTACCTCTATCCAATCTCATCCGCTGCATCAGAAGCCAATTAGTAACTTTTCCAAAGTGTAAATACATTTAGAGCAGTGGTGGGAAAGAAAGTGGAAAGTCTTATTTCCACCCTCAAATCCAAGCTGGCAGGCCACCCAGAGAGGAAAAGTGCACATGGATAATCTGACACTGCCCAAGAAATAATTTTTTAAAAGCTATCACCTGACACTAAGAAATACAAATGCTATCTGCAACAATGTCACGTAACCTGCATAAATAATTATTACACTTGATTGTGATAAAAGGGAGATCTGTATCTTCCACTTTCATGAGACTGCTATTAGCATTTCATTTTCATAAGATGCTGTTAACAACTTTTCCCATCACCTGTATTTTTACCATTTCCACACAGAACTCCTGCTCGTACTCTCTTGTTAAAACAAGACAGTCTTTCCTTTCAAATAGACAACAGGTGAGCTAATAATTTGTGTAGTTGCCTCTCCTTAACAAAATGCAGTGTAAATATGTAAAATAAATGTAGCATGTAGAGAACTAAGCACACCAAAAATCTCTTACATTTTCTGTAAGAACCCAGAGTCCATATTTAAGATCTACACTGGCATTTTCTTTCACTGTAATGATAACCACAGAGCTTCAGAAATCTAAACTGCTTTTCTAACATACAATTCACATCCTCAACGGTAGGTAAACAGCTTTTCAAAATCTGTTGGCAGAGATGAAAAGGCACAGATTGTACAAGCACTTTCCTACCCCTACTCAGCATGGCATACGATTCTGCTTATAAAACACATATTATTTATCTTCCATAGTATCTCCTTCCAAAAGGGCTGATTTTTTTTTTTTT
>VWZY01006390.1:167190-180551 GCA_013399075.1 Chloroceryle aenea
TTTTTTTTTTGAAGGAAAGAAGAAATAGAAAAAAAGAGAAAGAAAAGTATTTATATATCCCGTTCTTGAGAAAACTTAACCAAGACACATTAAACGTCTATGTGCAGAACTTCAAAATGAGAAGAAAGTTAGCCATGGTAACATCTGCTCAATGCCAGCACGGTATGAAAGCTTTTCTGTTTCTAGACCTGACAAGACAAGCAGGAAGAGGAGTTCATTCACTCCGATGGGCTGTGATCTTGAGGTATGTTAAATTTGTCTTCCAGGGTATATTATTTCATTGAAGCATGTACAGAGCTTAAGGTTCTAATTAATGGAAACTATACATATGAACTGAGAAAAGTATAGAGAGATACGTATATATGTATCACTTTACATTATTAAAACCTTTACATTTATTATTTCTGATGCCAGTAGGAAAAAACAAGCAAACAAAACAGTGTAAGAATAAACATCACATTGCATTAACTAGTCAAATATTTAATACAAATGCCATTTTCATTATTTTTTTTTTAAACAAGTGGAAATAAAGGTCAAGTAAACCAATGAAGTTTTTCATCTACTCTCAGCACTTCATTTTGTAGACAACACATTCCGATACCATGTTTGTTATAGTATCAAGCAGAATATCAAGAATCATCATTTATTAATTTCAGACATGTGAATGTTCAGTATTCTGATTCTGGCTTATTTCCTCTTATTAAAAAAAAAAAAAAAGGTATTACAAAAGTATATGAAGCTAGTCACCTTGTAAAGGCAAATATAAATATAAAAGCTGTTCATATATCAAAGCCTTTTTTCTTGTAAACTGAGCAACTGGGTCCTTTGCCCCTTGAGGCCCTACTGAGAATAATAGCATCAGGATTTCACTCCTGACAGCAGCATCAGTCAAAGGATCTGGCCTAAAGGACCTGTCACATAGCAAAGGGTCACAGTACCCTGTAGGACTAGGTTACAGGTCTCTGACCCTGTCAACACTAACAATTTCTGCACGGGTTTAAGTCAAAACAAGGCTGCACTTTTTAATACAGGAAACTGAAACATGACTCTCTTCAGTATTGTATATCACTGTTGCAATCTTTCACAGAAACAAGAACAGAAAAATTAAAATTTAAGTCTGTTACTTGGCATTTCAAAAATGGGAGTACTGTTCATTTGGTTATGCTGGTTTATAATAGATGCCTAACCTGCTGTACAAGCAGAAAATGCACACATACTTAGATACGTTCCGGATGTATGCATATGTAGTGCATGGCCCAGCAGCCACACAAATCTGTACAGAGAAGACATCTTATGTACTCTGATAAATTGGCAAACAAGTTTTGGATTCAGACAGTGAGTGACAGTCAAAACAAATTACTTAGCTCCCCAAAGTCTTTTAGGAATTTGATGATGTAGAACAGGCTTTTAAAGAAAAAAAAAAAAACAAAACCACCTGCTCTTCTTAGCACTCAAACTTGTTTTGCTCATGGAAATGATGAATAAAATAAAAATAACATAACCTACTACATCAGTACAAAACATCTCCTAGATCTTTGCATAGGCATTTGTGTAGCAGATAGGGTTACAAACAGCAGATGAGGTGAAAAACAAAGTATTGATCAAACAGACAAATCATATCAGCAAATAGTACAGCCATTCCAGCCACCCATTCTGATATTCCCATGTAGTTCAGGGCCTGTTAAACTCAACAGGAACAGTAACTTCAAGCCCATATCCTCTTACTTGTACTGACTACATTTAACAGTTTACAGACAAACCACAGAAGTACTTTATAGATTTCTCTTATCTGCCACTTCTACTTTTTCTGTATCTCACACCACATATATGCTCAGCACTGCCTGAATTGGCTTGGTTAGGGAAGCACTACATTCATTCTCACACAGTTCTTGTGCCAAAGCTACTGGGCTCTATCTCTATCGTCATGTGTGAGGTTACAGAAATGCATGAGTGTAACTGAGGACAAGTGTTGCAGATTTCATTCTGCTGCATGATACAGGCATTCAAGAATTACTACAAGTAAGCCTTTAAACCATCAGGTGTGATAATGCTGATTCATAAATTTAAATGCCCCTGCATGATGGGAAAAAAAGTCTTTCTATATTGTGATGGTGAGTTTACATCACTCAGAATTTCAAATGGTATAAACTACTGATTTAATTAGACTGTCACAAAAACTCTTTGAAGATGTAAAATGCATCTCTGATTGGAGCTTTACAGACAGAGATAACCTAGCCATGTTTTTGGAATCTAAAATTTATGCCCCAGGTGCTTTGGTACAGTGTGGGTGAAATGGGGAGAAACTGGCAAGAAACTGGGAAGAGTAACTTAAAATGACAAGCTGAGGCAGGGGGAAAAAACAAAACAAAACAACACTATAACAAAATCTAGGAGGTGGTAAACATCCCATTTATA
Source organism: Chloroceryle aenea (assembly GCA_013399075.1). Taxonomy (NCBI): domain Eukaryota; kingdom Metazoa; phylum Chordata; class Aves; order Coraciiformes; family Cerylidae; genus Chloroceryle; species Chloroceryle aenea. The sequence continues at coordinate 169,606 of VWZY01006390.1, forward strand.
TTCATGAGACAAAAAATTACTATCAATAGTAATAACACTTTAAATGTTACTAATATGTTGGAAGTAATCAAGAAAACAGTGTAGGATCATTGACCTGCACAATTAACAAATATAAGGGAAGCAAGAACATTATCAGGTGAGAGATGACAGTTAAGTGTTTTCAATAAACCAAGACAAACCCAAAACAAGAAGTACAGTAATACTGATGCACATATTTAAACTTGACCATGGGCAAATTAATCCTAAGGAAAACAGATAATGAACAATGCTTTGGCAATCTTCTGTAAATGCCACCTCCTTCCAAAAACTCAAATATGATGAATGTATTTTGTAAGCAGAGCTCAAAAAAGTGCCACACCTCCCATACCCCAACAATGAAATGTAATTACTGAAATTATCTATTTAAGTAAAAAAATTAAAAGCTTAATTTCAGATATCTAGTAAGCAGTTTTAGGCATAAATATGAACTGGTATTTTACAGCTTTCTACTTTCCACAGTGAACTCACAGAGTTAACCCAAATTTTGGTTTTAGCTTGTTTTTGCATTCAGAGAGAATGACAGCAACATGTTCAAGCTTCTTAAATTACGTCTTCAGAAAATAAGATAAAGTAAAGAAAATAAGATAAGTTAAAAAAAAACCAAAACCAAAACCAACTAGGTATAGCTGCCCAGAATTATAAATCTATTATTAAGAGGTCAAAAGATGAAGTTACTATCTAGTTTTCTAGGTCATGCAAAAATTCATACGTAGTTATACAAACTAACTGCATAGAGTGGACAACATTTTTGTACATGCACAATCCTACACATCCAACACTTTCACATATACTCAGGTGAAAAAAAAAAATATTTATGCAATTTTCTCATCAGAGCCAAGAACTCCTAAAGTTACGAACTTCGTCAGAAATCCATTCACTCCATTAAGAGAAGATCATTAACATTCACAATCTAACAAGACAGTTTTCACTGAAGAAAAAGTCTCAATGGCCACTGCAGTTAATAATTCTGCAAGATACTTAGAGTTGACAGTAAACTTGTTAATGAGACAATATATACTACAGTTAACTATTAGTTCCAAAATGTCATTCACAAAAAGATGACTCGGATATTGTCAGAAGCAAAAAGTTCCTCATTACTGCTTCTTTATTGCTTCTACCATTGAGGGGGAAAAAAAATAATTCACAAGTATGCAGTTCGTGCACAAAATTCAAATCATCAAAAGAAATAACTTATGAGATTACACAAAGACCTTGAAAATTATAACTGGGAGCCATGAGACAAGTTTCTCCTTGGTGATAAGAATGTAATTTTGGACAAGGTTTGCTTTCAGCAAGTTCTGATTTTTTTCTCCCTCTCCAAATAAATTACAACTGAAGGCATTCTCTTGGGTAAATGAAGGAAAACTTCCCATTACCTTGTCTGAGGAGACTAAAAAGGTTGTCTTCCACACAAAAAACCAAACCTTATTCCTCAACCTTATTTTTCAGTGATAGTTACACTAATATAAAATTTTAACATAAAGATACTCTGCCACAGATTAAATAATTTGTTATCTGTATCATCCTTAAATGGCCGTCCTAGGGTGTGTCTCACCCACATCAATCACAGAGTTCAGGATACCCAGAAGCAATACAGCATACTTGAATTTGCTAGGGCATAGTTTATCTGTCTCTGTTAGTTGACTGTAAATAAGTACATGTAAAATTCCTGTCTCGAGCAAAAAAGCCACTGGAGCTCACTCTCCTAAACCTTCCTGGCTAACCATGTTTGGTTTTACCACTGTTCACCACCCCATTTTCAAAGCAAACCTAAGAACCGTCTGATGGCTTGCTCACAGACATGGACTCCTGAAAGACTTGACTTTTCCTCAAAGAAAGGAGGGCAAATATACGAGGTAAAAAATAATTTTCTCCTAATTCTTGGGTACTCACCAGAGGGTGGGCAGTGTGTGCGTGGGAGTGTACACAGATGACAGAGCCAGGGACACTAAACTGCAAACAAACATTAGTTTATATTTACAGAAGCCAGGTAGTAAGTCAAGGTGCTTCTCACTGAACCAGTTACACAAGTCTGCTCACCCACTCCTTGGGTGTATCTAGCACAAGCCTTCTTCCCTACAAATGCTCTAAGAGATTCTCCTGTGTTCAATTCCCAGTTCTGCCTTTTCACTCCTTAGCTCCTTTCCCTCCCATTGACCATAAAGAAAAATGGTTATCCTTCATCACAGGGTAATATGAACAGATCTGTTTTCTTAACAGCAAACAAGAAACAGGCCTTCTCAACAAGCACAATTAAAAAAGAAACTGAAGCCTAGCAGAAAACCTTCAAAAAGCCACTAAATTCCACTTACACACTACTGTAAGAGGCAAATCAATTGGAACTCTTGAGCTCTAAGGAATTTTTTTTTTTTTTTACCCACATGACAATAAATAAGACCCAGAGGGTCTGTTTTATTTGTATCAGGACCAATGTGTCCTGGTTTTGGTGAAAAGAGAACTAATTCTGTTCAGTGATTTTACTTTTAGTTCAGTACTTCTAACAAACAGCACTTTCTGAACTTTGAAGCATGTTTTCACAGGCAGTGTCTGCTGCCAGCAGTGATAACAGCCCATGTTTAGAGTTACTACCAAGAATTGGTATGCAGACCAAGGCCACTACTGGAGGGTGTGTACCACACAGGGGGGTGCAGGANTGAAATATAATGATTCACTTTTCACTCAAAGGGCCCCTTGCTAAACAGGCAGCTCTTTAAACTTCAGTTCCCTTGAAACAGTACCTAAGAACTCTCTCTGCCTCTGAGCATCCTTTCCTTTAGGATGAATGTCAAACTCTACTAGAACTACCAGTAAAGCAAATAAACTGTCTTAATTCATTCCCTGGAAGCTGTATGTAGAATACAATATAAGCGTTCACCATAGTTTAAAAAAAAAAAAAGTATGCATTATTTCAACATTTAAAATTATGAAGGTAGAGAAAATGGATCATATACAACGGAAGAATTAACATTTGTCACTCACATTCATTTGACCAAAGGTGTTTCTAACTAAACATCAGCTGTGGAGACAACAGATATTGAAAGGAACTAATGAGACAAAAAAAAAAAAAAGCCAATTTAAGTTTTCAAATAAAATCTCCCACCAAAAGATACTTTTTATGCTAATATATTATATAATATGAATTAAGTAGCAGGAAAACTCATCTTAAAGTGATTTTTCAGAAAAGGGATTGTTATTAAACAAACGGATAAGGAAACTAAAGTTTGGAGAAAGTACTCACAGCACATCAGTATCAAAACAAGGTCAGAACAGAGCACAGACTCCAACTGTTCAACAGGAATCATTAGGTCACTAGCAGGACTCTTTAGTCCTAGAAATCCATAGCATGCAAAAATTCTGTAGCAGAAACAGCATTTTGCAAAGCAATGTGACACAAACCATGACTGTTAAGAGCCAAAGGCTAAGAGATGTTCTAAAAAAAGTACACCTACAATAAGTAAAGCCAGTAAGTGATCTCTACAAAGTGCAACTGAGACTGAAAAAAGGTAATTTTGACTACAGCTTCTGTAATCTAGAAAAATCACAATTTTACCTTTGATCTCTTGGTCACTGAAACCAATATGCCTGAGATTTTTTGAAAAATTGACTCCTTTCTCATTTGCCAGAGCATCAGTTTTGTTAATGAGAAAAAAATACATAGACACAGAAAAATTCTAATCACTTACTCAGGAGCTCAGCAGCCCTAAGTCAGACCAACCTCTCAATATATAAGACAAACACCTCTTAAAACAGGAATTAATTTTTTTTATGTATCTTCCCCAGGTTGTTGACTAGGCAAAAGCTGTATGAGGAGCTGCAATAAGATAATTACTTCAGACATAGTATTAGAGAATTTAAAATGTAAGGAACTGTAAACAATAGCATCATACACTCAGGCCACCCTACTCACCTTCAAGAAAGTAGTAGTGCATAAATCTATTACAAAAGAAGAAAATAAAGAAGTTGAGCCCCTCACTCTAAGTCAACCCCAGCTCTGATACAGAGCTAGTATAGTCCCCCCCTCCCCAGATATTAAAATCTTGCCCTAAAATATTTACATCAACTCTACTTGAAATAAAGAAACATCTAAATGTTTTAGATCCTGCTACAGTTGGCAATTTCTCATTCAATCACACTATTTGCTTAGAGAACACCTCTGTGCCACCCCTTTATGTTTGCTTCATCCATTTTAATGGGCTGAGTGGTTTTGTCCCATCTCTACCAAGTTCATTGGCTTATGTGCTTTAGTCATCTGTTGCAACACCTCATGTACTACTTCCTGATGTCTTCTGTTAATCTTTTTTCCTTCTTTTCCCCATAAAGTAAGCCTTACTTTGCTGCACCAAGAAAGGAATGACCACCTCACCACCCTAGGGCTACAACCTAAGGGCTGGTGAACATTAACACTCCAACAGAACTCCCCTACTCTGTTCATGAGGCTTCATAGGATCAAGAAGCTATCTTGACCAGGGTTTTGTTTTGGCTTTCAAGTTAACCTTATCACAGAGACTATTTTATAGTACCAGAAATCAAAGTGGGGAAAATGTATTATCGTCAAGGGCCCATAAAACTTTTCAAACCTTTGCATTCAAGCTGCTACAGTCAGCTTATAGAACTGTTCCCAGATCTAGGCCAACATGATATGATACTGGCAGAGAAGTAAAAATACTCCTTAACTTCCACCAGAAACACCAGAGAAAAAAATGGAGGAAATAAAATTTCCTCAGAAATTAGTGTCAGATGCCTTGAAATAAAGGGGACTCCTATACATCTAAGTATTTTAGAATAGCCTAAGAAAAACTTAATTTCCACCCCCCAATTTCTTTTTATATCTTGAAATTTTTTTGAAGACCACAAACCAACACCCTCCCACAATATTTACCGATAGTGTAACACAGATCTACTTTGTTCCATTTTTCCCCAACATTCTGTAGAACTGTTTTGAAACTTCAAGATATTTAAATTTGTTCAAAGTTCAAAAATACTTTCTTAAAAGGTTATTTTCTTCTCTTATTAAATGGGACCATACTTCTATCACAAAATGCATCCCTCAGAAAGTGAAGTGTCACCCAAAAAACCCCAATCCCCATGTGCCTAAAGCTTCAAAAGTGCATTAGTCAGGAAAGTTTTTGCTATCATAAAAAAAAAATAAATTGCAATATAAAATCTCATTAATGTAAGATCAAGCATATCTTACACCTAAAAGACTTCTCCTGACACATATACTGGAGTAACCAATGACTGATGTAGAATTTCTGTTCTGTAAGAAACTCCTTTTAGGATTGATATTGTAACAAAACAGGTAGAAGAGTTGAAGCATCAACATGTTTAACCTTATATAACATTCCCAAAACATTCAACTGATAATCATAAAAATATTTTGTTTATATACATAATATTTCTAGACAGAACACCGTGGTATTCCAGAATCAAAACATTTAAATTTATTTGACATTTAACTACATCTGCTGCATGAGCTGTACAAAGATCCAGGTAGCAATCCTTCACTATATGTTTGTCCCCTATAACTATAACACTTATAAGATGACTTAACTGTACAGATTCTACAGACTGGTCAGAAAGAAAATGTCATGTACAAAGAAAACATCCACAGAGAAATCCAATCCCTAAGATCACTGGGTAAGACAAACTTACGACCTGTGAGACACAGGCATTCTAAAGCTGTGTGTTGAACCACCTAGAAATTACATGTCTCTTTTCTTGATAGAAAACAGCAAGAATCTCAATACAACACAATGGAAGATTCCCTGGTATTTCTAGCAACACCAACAAACCCCCAGTATGCACTATAGTGGAAGAGCAACAGACTGTCAGTAAGTCATTTATCTCACAGTGATGACAAAATGGAAAGCTAGAACTCCCAAAGGAGATAGAAAAATCTTATTCTCTTTTCCAGACTGAATGATACCCGCAGAACTAACACACCCTTTTCTAAAAATAAGCCAACCAAGAAAATTTGCAAGATGTTTTAAAAATCAAACAGAAAAAAAAGTTGTATTTCCAGTGAAATTGTTATCATTTTCATTTTTCCCTGCTCCCTCCATTAGAAAAGGAAAACACAATTAAAGGTGCTGGAAAGTTTAGTGAAGCTCACTAGAAGCTTTATGTTTCTATAAATTTCATATGGAAGAATTCAAAACACTATGATTGTGGGGGCAGATTACCATAAAATACGTTACCAATCATTATAAAGCATACCCAACTATATTAAAAAAAAAAACATTTGAATAAATCATTCCCTTGGAACTAAGCAAGACACATCATCTTTCTTTAAAATCCAAGCTAGTACTTCACACTACATAGTCAAATCTCCTCCATTTCTCTGTGACCAGTGAAAGAACAAAACAAAAGCCAAAAGCTGTCTGTTTCTCTTCCTTAATGGCAAAGTGAATAAAACTATCTGAATCCAATGTTAAACAACTTGTAAGGTACATTAAGCATCTAATTACTCCACCATATACCTGCAGGTAAAATAGGGCATTTGATAATGTCTTTAAAGAGATTCATCCCAATACATTAAGAGAGCAGATTTGTAATCCCTATGTCATTTATTCAAATATACATTTCGCAAACTCATGTAGCATTTAGAATCAAAATGTTAATTAACAGTATATGGCATGAAATTTACCAGATGTTGACACATTTAACACCAGTTATTTACAAATATGAGTACAGTATTTTGTAAATATCTAGTTTGTCAAACATGTCAGTTTTTTAGGGTCTGCTTTTGTCTTCAGAAATATGTTTTTAATTATAAAGTTATGAAAAAAACATTGTATTTCAGTTGTAGACAAAAAACTTAATTATGGAAATGGGACTTTTTCCCCTATTACCACTTACTGCTTTTCTGAAGAAAGAGTGAGATATTTACAACTATTTTACTAAATTATATATACATTAGCATTAAATGCACATAACACCTATTTTATAATCTCCAGTGATTTTCAGTCTCCAGCGATACATTTCATTCTTTATAGTAACCAATATGTTTTTATGTCTAACTCCAAAAAGTCAAATCAAATCCTCATGAATGCTCTCAAGCGTAAATCGATTTAGGCCCAAGATTTACTTCTGACATTAAAAAAAGAAGTGTAGCTGTATCTTCCAGATGAAAAAATATATTCTTTTTCTTCCAAAGAAGAAAGCACTTTCGATCACAGTAATACACCTTAATTAAAGTCCTGGAAGCAAGTATTAGGAGCAGGGCCAGTATCAGATAACACTAAGAATCTAAATGGATATTAATTAATACAAATATATATTCCATATGCCAAAGAAATACAGTTTTAAGTAGCTGCAGAAACTGAACAGGCTGTGATAGAAAGAAAAATGCCCTATATGATCTACTTACTCGCATGCTTATCTGCAAGCATTATAAGGCTGTTGGAAATATCTCTTCGCCTGTAAAAACACACCACCTTTGCTTCCACATTTCCATTGGCGGTCTATAAAAGAAAGATAAAACAAGTCAGAATGTATCCCTCCTCAGCTGAGTTACACAAATTAAATGCCCTCTGCTCGCAGTTTTCCCTCACATTAGTAATTCTCACATGATCTGACAGGTTCAAATCAACAAAATTACTCAAATAAGTAAAATCTTCCCAACACAGGACAATATCAACTTCAGATAACAGTACCAATTATAATTATTTAGCTCTAAGAATTTATATATTCACCTCTTTAGAAATGTAATGCCACTATATCCTTAAGAAATATTAGAAGCTTGTGAACATTTTATAGCAATCAAGCTTTAGACAGAAATGTATATTTCAAAGTATTCTGTTTGGGTTTTGTTTTTTTCAGAATCACAGAATCATATTTAATATAACATGGTTAATTTGAAAATTCACTGCAGCTTGTAAGATAAAAGAGCTATCTAGTTCACAGTTGTTTTCATGACCCATTACAGGAATTGTGCTCTTTAGACAGATAATATAAAGAATCTCCTAATATTTGAAGAACTGTACCCTCTTTCTTGTTAGGAAAAGAAAACAATTACTTCATTACCTGAGAAAGCATCTTAACTCCAGTAAAATTATAGCCAATGCTTTTCATTACATATTTGCATAACAGCTCTGTGTTTGCTCAATGCCTTTACCACATGAAAACACAGAACTCACAATTAAGATATCTGAACTATACCCTCAAAACGCTCTTTAAAAAAAAATAAAAAATCAATATATGACTCTTCTACCATCCACAAGCAAGATTAAATTATAGCAATGTATTTTAGAGATAATAAACATTAAATTCAGGACATAATTGGAATCACTTCAATTACTGTAAATAAAAAAATACTCTTCTCCAATAAAAGTCCAAAATGATTTATCATGCGCAAATCCAGTGGGTGTTGTGCTGGACAGCACTAACAGGTAACATGGTTGATGTCTACTACAGAATAGTGTTATGTTCCATTAATAAGAAGAAAACCATTTGAAGGTCACGATTTTTTTAATTCACTTTCTAACCACAGGAAAAAAAATTAATCATCTTTATCATTATTTACATCACAATAGTCATTATGATCATTAACTTCTGGCATAATGCATCAGTAAGTTTTAATACTGCTTGATGGAATAGTAAAAATATGCCACACTAAAAAAATTTTAAAAATCCCACAGCATTCTTAGTAGTAAAAGAAAGAAGAAAAATAATCAGGCTTTCCCCAATGACACTGAAAAGCCTCTGTTCTTGATGAAAATATACTCAGGATAAAGACAGAGAATACAGTGTCTATTTCTATTCAAAAGACTCCATTCAAAGCTGAGCTGCCAAAAAGCTGAGCAATGAACAGTGGCTAAAGTAACATATTTGATCACTGCAATGTCATTTGTAACTGTAACATTATTTGATCACTGCAAAGTCTCACTGATACATACTAGCTCTTTATACCTACACCCAAAAGCAGACACTTTACATGATTGCTAGCAGTCCAGATGGATTCACAGCGTCATCACCATACACAGAATTAAATTCACTCTTTTCTTCAAGCATTCATAGAATTAATTCAGCAATTTTTATAGCAGAGTACTTCTGCTCACCAGGAATAATCAACTGGCCATTTTCTTAGATAACAGGACAGAATTACAGGATATCATGGAGCAAAACTTCAGTAACAGGAACATATACAAAATACATACTAAATCTCAAGAAAGTGAAAAAAAGAAGACAAAAACAGAACAGAAAATGCTACCACAATGGAAACCTTATGGGATGGAAATAATTCTCACTTTGAAAACTGCACTGACTTGTCAAAGGTTAAACAAGAATCTTAGATATTTGTGTACCTTGTTAAGTTCTTCAATTCTCCTAATGAGATATGGATTGCTGGAAGAATTTTCAAAATAAACATAATCTGCAAGGAAAACAGGAAAAATATTGAAATACAAAAATACATATCTATATATAAAGGTATCATTATTAGAGAAAAAAAATCCCTTCTAAACATAGAAGCTCTTAAAAAGCTAAGATTTCTTAGTAAATATTAAGACAGTAAAGTATTTTTACACTGAGATTTAACATCATTTGCTTCTAAATTCTGGTTATAACTGCACTATATGTGCTCTAACAATCATGCTGAAATAAAGCTGAATGCCTTGTGTTGGAGCTTACATTGTAATTCAGTAATCTAGACACTTCATAGATCTTGATATAAAAATGGCATTTTCTCACAATCAGTTAGGGGAAGACTTGAGTATTTCACAGCGACCTTCTGTGTTATGGAGATCAATACTTCTGTAAAATATGCTACATCACGTTTATTATCAGGTGCTGTGATAGTACACTTGTCCAAATGAGTAATGTACATTTTATACTTGATTTTGTTGTCATTCAGTAACGTGCAGACTCTGTGAGACAATAATAGCCATGAGGTTTGCAAGGTTCTTCCAGAACAAAATCCTTTATAGCATCATTAACTCAAAAATATTTTCATTGAGTATATGGAAGTTTACTCATATCCTGAAAGTTCCTCCCATGTAACACACAAGGAACTGACATGCAGCACATTTCCTTCAATACTTTTCTCAAAACTTGTTCATCAAATGAAAACAAACCTGTCTAGGTAACCTCACTTTACATTTGGTCTTTGGCTTCTGCACCATGAGCCTTGCAAACTTTATTTTGAAAAGAAAGTGTGGGGACCATAACGATGTATAAAGCTCTTCTATCTTTGATGCTACATTAAGTGAAATGGAGCTTCAGGTAGCTTTCTCCTTTAGCTCTAAAGAAAGAATGTGACCTCTGGATATTGCTCCCAACTGCTTATTAAGATTACAACGAAAAAATTGAGAATTGATGACCTAAGAAGCAAACCCTACCCAGATTTCAACAGTGCTGCTCAGAGAAGGATTACTTTCATGAGTAAAGGATGATGGGATTACAATCTAAATGCTCTAATGAAGGAATATGCAGATGGACGATTTGTGGACATCTCAGCAAACCTCAAAACAGAAGCGGAAAGAGATTTTCATTTCCTTGCACCTCCCTCTCACCTGAGGCTGTTGAGGAGAGAGCAGAAGGAAACAAGCGTTTCTGAGCACCAAGGATTGAAACACCTAACTTGAGCAGTGCACCTGAGCCACAGCGCTCTGAACACAGCCATGTTCGTTCCGTAAGAAAAGGGCTGCGGAAAGTTATCCGTGTCTGTTGCGACAGGCAGGGGGTCGGAGAAGAACATGTTTGGGTTTTTTTTTTTTACCGCCTAAGTGCCCCCGTTTTGGCCAGTGCCGACCTATTGGAGCACTCCGCAGGGGTCACGTCGATAAGCAGAAAAGCTGAAAGAAATCAGCTACACAACTGGATTTATTACTTATCCCCGGGAGATGAAAGAAGACGCGGAGAAACTCCGCGGTTACAGAGGAGCGGGGACAGGGGAGCCGCACGAAGGG
>VWZY01006390.1:200404-243564 GCA_013399075.1 Chloroceryle aenea
GTCGAGAGACGAGGGCAGGACTGGGGTGGAGAGGATGAGGAGCTCTTGCGACGAGCCCACATCTTCCGTGGCCGCGCAGGTCCTGGCCACCGTCTCCATACTCTTCGTCATCGTGTCCATGGTGGTGCTGTGCGCCAGCACCCTGCCCGAGTGGCGGGCGCCAGAGAACCGCAGCGTGGAGGAGCAGAGCAGGTACACAGCAGAGTCAGTGAGGGAGCCCTCAGGGTANAAAGGCTGCCGCCCCGGGGAGCGGCCGTGCCACGGGCAGCCCGGGCAGGCTCAGGTCTCTGGCAGGCTGATAGCGGAGCAGGTACCACCGGAATACAGCTCTTCATCTTTGTAAAGGTGCCTTAGCCTGTGGAGGATCTTGGAGCTCCTATTTCCCCACGCTGAGGACCCACGGGACTCCTTACCCATGTAGAGAAGTTCAAACACTCAGAAAATCATATGAGGCCTTACAGTTGTGGAAAAAAAAGGAATTAAAACCCTAAAGACAAGAATGCAACTGCTTTCTCTTTTCCTTTGGGAAAAGCACAATCCTGTATGCACTCTGCATGTATTCGTACAAGTCCTTCTGCTGGAGCAGATCCAGTGCCTTTTACAGTTCTGCCTCTGTAAAATCTTATATCTGAGAACAGCCATCTCAGATTCTCTATGTGAGGAACACAGGAGATGGTCATACTGCGTATTCAGCTCTTGCAAATGCATCATATAAGCGCTCCAGAGTATAACTGTAACAGATATTTACATTTCCTTTAGATAAAACCCGCATAAGCACACTAAACATTGAAAAAAATAGGGCATGGGGTATAACGCTCAATCCCAAGCCTTACTAGTAAGAACAAACGCTTTTTCATCTTATGACCTCAGCTTTGGGTGACATCAATGCAACTCTGATGACTTCAGTACCATTTCTCTCTTTCTTCTGTTCCCTAGAGAACAGAATCAAGACCACTCTAGTAGGATTTCTCCTGTAAATAAGACTGACCTATAAAGAAAGATTTAAATGTTTCTTGTATTTGATAGCTTCTCCCTTCTTTTAAAATGGGATGTTCAGCAAAGTTTTCAGCCTCTGCTCTGCTAAAGGGGCCCCACAGTAAAATCACAACCTTGTCATTATGAAATCATCATCTTTTACCATAGAGTTAATTGGAATGTGATATATTAGATCATAGTAGCCAAATTAATTCCTTGGAAAGTATTTTCATAGTTTCCATTAGCTTAATGGAAAACTGCACCTGTATGTCTCATTGTAGCTGAGCCAAAGAATTAATTGTATGAACAAAAAGAAAGTAGATACAGATTGAGAAGCTGTTGATTTCTGCATAGTTTCAGATATGTCAAAAGTTGCTCTTACAGGTTCTTCCAGTTAAAAAGCCTTACTTAAACTTTGCAAGGTTATTTGAAAGGGTGGATGCTCTAGGTGATCTTTTTGTAAGGCAGCCAATTGCTTAGGTACTCTCAACACACAGGGGAAAATTCAACACTACCATACCATTAACATCGCTCCTATCTTTGTTCATATCTTCATGGTGTGGGAGTCAATAGCAATTTTTTCTCTTACTGAAAGAGTTCAACTTACAGTGGAACAAGACATATGATGTGTAATTTTTCTTTCATAATACCTTTGTCTTCAAGAACATGTAGTGTGTATATAATACATACATTGTTTCATGCTTCTGAACAATTGCATATTGTATACCAAGTGTCTGGAGGATAAGGTCCTAAATACTTGTAAAGCACAGCATAGCCAAGCACTTGACAGGACAGTGGAGGCTGATTTTAAAACCAGGGCCACTATTACTGGTAGGGTGAGTTTCTGCAGTACTGGTTATAGTACTTGGAATTGCAACCAAAAAATAGAGATAACTGTAGAAGTGTTGGCTGAACAGCTTCTAACCATCTTCTTGCAAAAGTCTGTGCATCTAAACACCAATACAAGCTGTTTCATTTCATGTGTCAGTTAACCTATCTGCTCTTACTGCACAGAAACTGATAGCAATTTCATGGTGAACACATGGAAAACAGATAAAAATGCGTTCCTTCCTCTTCACCACTAGTTACCTGCTGAGGTGGCCTTCTTTTCTAATGGGAGAAACTCCTTTCTTTATAACATTTGCTGCATCATGACTAAAAGCCTGTTAGATCTGGAAAAAAGTTGTGAGCTACAGTTGCTTTTAAGTGGCTGATCCAGTTTAGTTATAATTACTTAGACATGCAACAGGATTTGAGCTAACATGCCCAGATGTCATCTGACTTTATTTTCCTTTATTTTATTTTTTTTTAGTTAGGTTTTAAAAGCCTAAGTAGCTAAGTGGCTTATCTCAAAATCTGACCACAGAAATCACACAGGAGTGCCTGGGATTGCATACTCTGGCAATACTGTCCATCTTAGGTGAGAAAGCTTTTAAAAATCTGGCCACTAGTTTCTGATACACTTAAAAAGTTGAAGAAAAATTCTGTCTTTGTTAACTAAGGTGCATTGTCAAACTAAAGAAATGATATCTAACATGATCATACAGTATTTTTTTTTTTTGTCAAGAGAAATTTTTACATTAATGCTGTATGCAAGTGAGTTTTGACTCACAGGGCAGTATAATTACTAGTATAAAGACTGTTCTAAAAACATACTTTGAAAAGTTCTGGAAATGAAAACTGAATGGGCTTTTCTAGAAGTCCTTAGGCTGTAGATTTTGGATGTAACCGACTTCAGATCAGTGTAATCCACTGCTTAGAAGAGGTGAGAATTACCTCATGAAATTCAGCAAATTTTATAATTTTAGCATCTCATGCTAATAAAAACCCCTGTCCTTCCCTTGATAATATGTTATAGTTCAGATAGGTAATTTCTGTGGCTGAATTGTGGTAGCCATCCTCAGAATTGCTTTGGGCAGCCGTAGTGAAAACAGCTCTAGCAGTCCAGCTTACCTGGACATCATCTCTAGAAGGGAGTGAAGTCACTAACTCTGAAATTCACTAAATCAGCCTCTTTAATGAAGTTTGCAGTGAGAGTTACTGTGGCTGCCAGCTAGTGCTAGCTGTGTTTATTTTTCTTGTATGAATACGTCTTCACCAGTAAAGGAATTGAGTCCACCAAACTTTTCTCAGAAACCATTATTTTTCATGGTAACAGCCCTCTTCAAGGGTGGACGGCCTACAGCTATTTCTGATTCCCTAGAGTAACATCCTTTAATGGGCATCGGAGATCTCCACTATGAAGTTTTTTTAAGGAGATAGGGATGAGGAATGTGACTACTGAATTTCACAGGTATCACAGAGACTTGACGATATAATTCCCTGATCTGTAGAGGGATTGCCTTCCCCACATCCATTCTCAGGATGAGGGATGAGTTAGTAAATTTCTCACATTTTAAGATTTCTGCTCTCTTCCCAGCTTTGGCACATTTCACTCATCAGAGCTAAAGATTTGCATCAGATTTGCACAGTTTAGGAGCAGACAGCAGGGACACCTGTCTCCCCTTCTGTTGCTTCCGGCAATTTCAAGTCATCTTTGCTCTCCTCTGAACTGTGCCAACAGATGCATACTGGGAGTCTCTGATCAGGGACCTGTCCATACACTGATTGGAAAGCATAATCTTTTGGGGAGAGCTTCTCAAGCCTGTAATAGGGAGTCATTTGAAGCTTCTTGACTTAACTGCCAGCACAGTTCTAGCTATCTGCCTGTAAACTGTTTTTCTAATGCTAAATACAAGTAGCTTGATAGCTCAAGGCAGAGACTATTGCCCTTTTTGCACTTACTAATCATGATTAAATTTGTATTGACAGAATCATTTGGTTATCAAGCCTACATGATTGCTGTGTTCTTAAGAAAAAGCAAATAAACACAGTAACTTCTCGAAACAGCCCCTTTTGGCAGATGCCTGTGGGCTTTTGTTCACCTCTGCAAAACATCGGCTTAAAAAGTTCCATTTGCATCTTAGACACACACAAAAAATCGTTATTCCTTTATAGTGGTGGAATTTCAGAACACCTGAATGCTCACATCCAACATCTGTTAAAAAAAAAAAAAAAAGGAAAAAGAAGAGAACTTCTTTCCTGGGTAAAATCTAACATGAACACCACCAGATTTTTGCTAATTTAAAACAGTAGGCTGAAGTTAAAGAATGGAACTACACACCTATGTTAAAAATGTGGTCATGGATTCTTCTAATGAATTAACAATTTTTTTTTTTTAAATAGAGATAATGCAAAGTACAGACAGGTGTCACTGCCTTGACCACAGGAGAACCTTAATGAACTCAACGGGGCTAGGTGCTACTTATGTTCAAAGTACATGGAAAAGATACCAAGGACCCTGGGGCTTGAGACCTTCATATCCAGCTGTCCCCTGAGAGCTGTTAAAGGCATTTACCCCTCCCCTGGGGAGTGCTGGCTCATTACAGCCTCCCACATAAGGCACCACCAAGTAAGGTTTTTAACGCAGGGAAACTAGCTGTTCTGTGGCCCTTACCCTACAGTTTGGAGGGAGACAGAAGCCTTGCTGATTTGAAAAGGATTTAAGAAAAGACGTTTGCTGAAATGACTGTGAGCCTTCTTGAGCAGGAATTTGATCATTCTGGCTCTGCTTGGATGTTTTTCATGTTTAATGTGCTTTACACTGAAATAGGCTTTAGGAACAATTTAACAAATCAGTGCTGACAGACTTTAATCTTTAATCCTGTCATATACTGTCTTTAATCATATCATCTGTTTTCCTCATGTGTCGTGTTGATGTGTATGTTTTATTTACAAGCTTAATAGATAATAGTGCCACTAATGAATATTTTGGCTAGATTTCATCCAACTCACCAGGGGATATTGAAAGTACACAAATTGGCATGCTGGGGTAAAGAATAATGCAAAGTTGAAATATTCTAAGACACAATATGGCATTTTTAGTAATAACAAAATAGTCTTTTCAGTGATTGAAAAAATAATTTTGAAAAAATAATTTCTGAAGTGATTTATCTCATTGTACATATTCCAAAAGGACGTTACCAGATGGAACAGAAAATTGAACAGTGATGGGACTACAGCAGAAACAAGTCTCACAAAGGCTTGAATTTCTGTTTATGGACAAAAGACTCATCAGAAAATTTTAAAAGACTCTCAAGTATCAAGAGGCTTAAAATTTTAGGAGAAAACCCCTCCTTCTTGTGTGTAGGTCTGGGACAACAACAGTAAGTTTGAGCAGAAATAACCTGTAACTGAATAAAAATTAGGACTTAGTATTTTTTCTGATTATTTGTAAGTTTTGTGGGGAATCTTCAAGGAAACAATTAATGAGTTTGTTTTTAATTTCCCCTCCCTTTTTTCATACCAGCCATTTTTAAAATGAACTGATGGGGGAAGTGGGGGGGAAACAACAACAAACTGTGATGGAAGTTTATAAAACAGGTACTACATCTTACCAAATAAAGTTCATGATTTAATTACATAGTTATTGATTTTAATGCAGCATTATTCCAGGAATAGGGAATTAAAGGCAGCCTGTCCTGTGAGTATGCAGCAAATATTTTAAGAATTGATTACAGAAGATACAGTAACTTTATAGTCTTCTTAGTGCATGTTTTTTGTTTGGCTTTAACTTCATGCTCAGTTAAGTTCTTATTTGCTTTCCTCATTAGATGCTATTTATTAACAAGGTTAGCTATAAAGATAAATCACTACAAGGAGAGAGAGACTTGATTTTAAAGTGGATGCATGGCATGTAGCACTCCAGATTTCCCAACAGGCCAGAGGTTTCTAGTTCTCCTCACCAAAGCACTTACTTTTACATGGTTGACCAGGGTTACTGAATCCATCTACACAGGCAAACAGGGAGTGATGAAAGGAAAAAATAAAAATGTTTTACTGGTGGCTAAGAAGTAGGGGGAGGAAAGAAAAAAATAAGGGACAGCCTTCTTCAGTATCTCTTCCCTAGGCAGGCTACATAATATTGACGAGAAAGTATAGATACAGAATGGAGAAATGGAAGCAGAATATGTAACAGAGTGGCAGTAATGTATCTCCCACTGTCTTGATCTTGCTTTGTCATTTTTGCACCAGGGATGTTCCTTAGGTCTCCTCAAGTCCGTTCTGCGATAAAAGGGTTCTTCAGTCCTTCCTGCTGAAGTATAATTGATTCACAGTGTATCCTGTGCTAGGACCTGCCAGAGTAAAACAATGGATTGATACATCTCATGGATTTACTTGCACAACCTATACCAGATCACTTGATCAATTGATTCATAAAGAAGACTTCTACTGAATCACAACAATCAGGACCTAACTTCCTTAAAGCTTGACTCAGAAATAACTTGCCCAATTTGTGACAAAATGGAGGAATCACATTTCCAAAATTGTCAGGGCAGTAGGAGGAGGAAATACCAAGTGAAAAAACTTTAAATTTTATAATTTTATAATTAAGTGCTTTTTCATTTATAATGCTCCATGCCATAGGATACAGGAAGCACTACCAGACAAATCTGATAAAATGTAACAGAGTCTGTTGGAACTTTTGAATATTCCTGGCTGCAACTTTCTATCCACATGAAACTTTTCTTCTAATCATTATATGAGATCTGAACTAACCTACGGATAAGTACATTCAGACTTTACTGTTGTCTCCTGTACCATGGTCTTGCTGTTGGACAGATTTTACTAGAGAAAGTCTTAGGTATTTCCTCTTTGTGAATAAAAAAGATTTAAGAGAACTTATTAACATTTTTTTCTTGATTTTTGTTTCAACATAAAGGACTAATAATCCCTATTCATACAATATTCTGTAAATTACTTTTTTAGAAGACATTATGGTATGATCAGTTTTTTAAAGAAATTAAATCTGCATCTGAGGTAACTTTTACTCACTGTCACTATTAAAAGAAGTCCTAGTATTTTCAAAAGTTTAATTTCTAAGAGGACCCATAATTCTTAAGAGACAGCTATTTTTGAAATTCACAGGTCTTTCCAGCAAAAGGGTCTAACATGAACAAGTGCCTTTTTATAAGCCCTTTATGAAGAAAGGCCACTTGCTTAAAGAACTTCCATTATTCTGATTTTATGTGAAAAACTATTTCTTTAATTAATTTATGTTCATTTACATTTCCTGTGGATTCTCAGTATACCTTATGACTTTACATCATCCGACTGTTACTGTTTCCTCTATCTTTTAGGATAAAACTAAAGTGAATGAATAAGCTGAGATTAATAATAATAAAAAAAAGTGTATGAAACTTTTATGAAAATTAGTTTATAGATTATATTAGCATAATGACAACAGTTTCAGAAGAATATTGTCTAACAGGCCACTGTCTTCGTAATAACAACAGATTTCAGAACTAGTTAAAAATGATGCAGATATGTTAGGGAAGCAAAATTTAGGTTCAAAATGACAGCCAGATTATTACTTGGAAATCATTATGGTTTAATAGACACTACCTTGTCAGGATCTCTGCAGTAGCAAAAAAACCCTCTGGTTGCATGTAGTATTTTCAAATGTGCCCTTGACTGGCAGTTTGATTTCAGACCTGTAGGTATGAGAAGGCATTGATGATTGGCTTTTTCTTTGCTCAAACTGTTGGAAAAAAGATAAACAAATGAAGGAGGCAAAGATTAGCTCCTATTCGCTCCTGTATTAAGCAAGTGAGCACATTGAATTCTTGAGTTATTTTTCAGATAGGAGACTACATAGATAGGATAGGACACTATATGCAGAACACAGTAAAAAAGTCTTAGAGCAACACTTTCATCTTCTGTGTCTACCTTCCACTGGTTTAAAGTTGAGATATTCTAAAGTCTCTTTCAATACACTGAGACTTGAAAGTGTTTCACAACATACTGAAATCACCCTCAAGGATTTCTTAAGGCCATTATTTGTATTTGGCAAGAAGATGATCTTGCCTATTCCTTTGGTTACTTTGACATTTTTGCAGCAACACAGTTTAGGTGGAGTTACATTTAAAACAAGAATAAAAAAATGCAATAAAGCAGATTACAGTGGTAAATGGGAAGACACAGGCTTAAGACTTTATTTAACCAATGATGAAAAGTAAAATATCTATTTAGTGGCAATACCTGTAAAGTTCTGAAGCTAGTTCTAGGTAAGGCCCTGTTTGGGATGAACATCATATAGATTGGTTTAGGTTGGTTCCTGAAGAGACAATTTTCATGAATTATGTAAGGCAAAAGCTGTTTTCTTCCTACTTCACTTCCACTTTAGCATTTTGGTTCTGTATCTTGCTGTTCATAACCAGCTCAGTTCACTGACCCACGGTCCCTGGCATTCCCAAGTGGATCAGGCTTCACAGATTTAAAACCAAGAAAAAAAATGAACAAAATCACACAAAACCCAGCCGCCACCACCACCAACAAAAAAAGTGTTCTAGATATATCAGTGGCATAGCATTTCTTACAGGGTTCCAGTTTTTGTAGGCATATTTGTGCAGTATTAAGACCAGTAGCAATCCATAATTCAAAGGAAACGATCAGTGAGTGAGTTCTTAGCAATGATCAGTTTCAACTCCTCAGAAGATCCTCAGGTTAATTGCTGAAATCTAGCGCTACATGTGTAGGGTAAGAATAGCCTGGCTTTGTCTGTCATTTGTGAAGGTCTGAGTGTCAGTTTGTCAATATTTGTGAACAAACATTCACTAACACTTTTGCACAGAACATAAATACTGTACTTTGTTTCTTTTGACAGGATAATTGAAGCTATCTGCATAGGCTGGTTCACTGCAGAGTGCATTGTGAGGTTCATCGTCTCCAAAAATAAGTGTGAGTTTGTCAGAAGACCTCTCAACATCATTGATTTACTGGCAATTACTCCTTACTACATATCTGTTCTAATGACAGTTTTCACAGGGGAAAATTCGCAGCTTCAGAGGGCTGGAGTAACCTTGAGGGTCTTAAGAATGATGAGGATTTTTTGGGTGATTAAACTGGCTCGTCATTTCATTGGCCTTCAAACACTTGGTCTGACTCTGAAGCGTTGTTACAGAGAGATGGTGATGCTGCTTGTCTTTATCTGTGTTGCTATGGCAATTTTCAGTGCACTTTCCCAGCTCCTTGAAAATGGGCTGGACTTGGGAACAAAGAATAAAGATTATGCCAGCATTCCTGCTGCTTGCTGGTGGGTGATCATCTCAATGACCACAGTTGGTTATGGTGATATGTGTCCCATCACTGTACCAGGAAGGATTCTTGGAGGAATTTGTGTGGTTAGTGGTATCGTTTTATTGGCCTTGCCAATCACTTTCATTTATCACAGCTTTGTGCAGTGTTACCATGAGCTCAAGTTCCGATCCGCTAGGTACAGTAGAAGCCTCTCTGCTGAATTCTTAAATTGACCAAACTTGCATTCTGTTGTAGTTGCTTGCTAAGCTTTGTCTTAGAAGAGAATGGTGGAAGGTCCCTTCGCGTGTCCTCCTTGACTGGATGGTCCTATGGAACAACATTCTCGACAGCCTGGAGAAAGCCCGTCACCATTCAGACAGGAAGGATGGCCATCTGCCTTGGGCACCTTGCAGGGAGAGGGGATGATGTTTCAAATTTGAGAGAACAAAATTCACAAAAGAGGACTCAGAAGTCTTCAGCCAGAGCAGTTTGGTCTTCAGTTTCCCTTTCTACACAAAAGCAGAACAAAAAATAGGCTTAAATGTCATTCCCATAATTATATCCTATACCATTTTAAGCGACATGTAGCAGAAGTTCTTAAAAAAATTTCAGTATCTGAATGGTCAATAGAGGCATTGATAACTTCTTGCCTGAAGTATCTCAATTTTAAACTCAGATAACCAAATTAGATACCGAAGGAGAATCATTGCTACTTTTGAGCTTTGCAACAGAGTAGAGCTGGTTCTGTAACTCAGGAAAGGTGAAGAATATAGGTCTGTAGGGCAAAATGTCTCGAGGCCTGATTCTGATCTTTGATTAAGCACACATATCTTCTGTAAAACCAGTGAAGTCAGTGGCATTGCTCTGAATTTGATAATTCAAAGTAGTCCAAGAAGTGCACCTCTGAATGCCGTAGCAAGGACTTCCTTAGCCACAATTAATTTGTTCTCTGTAACCAACTCATTAGTAGAAGAAAGTGTTATGCTTCATAAAGATCAGCAGAAAAAAGTGAGGCATTGATAAATATATTTTCTGGTAGCTTAGTGGAGGAGCTAATCAAATTGTATGTATACTCAGTTCAGATCCATCCACCTGGAGTTACATATTCATAAGAATAGATTTCTACCCCCCTCCATTTATTTAAAGAAATATAGTGAAAGGTCTCTAAGACAAATTATACGATCACTTGACACAGTCTGGAGAGGGAACTGGAAAACAAGAGTAGCTGCTCCCTGTCAGATGAGACTCCATCATCCTTAAATTCTGCAATCCTTATTGAAGGATACACCTTACTTTAACGGAAGTTTAAAAAAAACTGCCCAGAGCATACCAAAGAAAGTAAAACACAGAAGTGTGAGTTGCACTGGGCAAAGTGATACATCCTCCAATTTAACTAGAAAATTAAAAAGAATCAAGTCAGGTTCTGAAATACTGTTCACTACATTTCTTGTGTAGTACTGCTTAATAGCATTGTTTAGCATAATTCTGAAAGGCTGCTTACGTAGAAATGTGCAGTTAGATACTAAAACACATTAAGGTACAGCTTTACAAATTTGGGTACCAATAAACATCAACAGGGAGCTTTCTTATGAACATGGAAGTTCACAGTCATCAGCATAGTTGAATTTGGTGTGCTTGCCTGAAAATACTGCATATACTATTACAGTGCTGTAGAAACATATTTTATATATGTATTTGTTAAAAGCTTTAGAATTAAAATGAGTACCACCTAGAAAACACATCTCTGAAATTGCTCACTCAAATAAAAGTACCACAGTAACCAGTACATTGAAGGCTCTACCCTGAGATCAGAAAAAATTCATTATCACTTTAAAGTGGTCTTAGTCTTAAGTAGTCTTAAAGGAGTTACATTGCAAACATGAATTATCTGAAGACTTGAAAATAATTTTAGTAGCCTTACAGACAAACTTGACTTTTCCTTCAATAGTTTTTCAAGACTACATTAAGTAACATTACAGCCATAACTCTGTTTCTTGCCACTGCCGCATTCTGGTGTTCAGGAGGTTAGCTCTGTAGTTTCCTGTACTACTATATTTATGCCTTTTACAGCAGAATCATGGTGTTCAGAAAATAGCTCCAGCATTCCACAGAGAGGTGAACATGAGATAAGCAAAAATTTCATTCTTAGGTGAGATTCACAGCTGATAATACTTAGGCAAGTTGTGACTTCAGAGACACTTAGATGTTTTACACCAGCAAAGATGCTGGCTCTGTATTCCTGCATGTGTACCTATATATATCCCGCATATATTATAGTCAATTGAAATGTTTTGGGGTTTTTGTTTGTTTGTTTGTTAAGGGTTTTTTTTCCTCCTCACAAAATTCTTTGACAAAACTGAAATTTCAGACTTTAATCCAAGCACAGCTGTTGAAGAAAATGACATTTTCATCTTCTAATGAAAAAAAAAAAATGCTCCTGTTTTTTTTTTTTCCCATTAAAAATCGGTTAAAAAAAAAAAAAACACGTAAGAACTTAGTCCTACAGATTTTTATATGCTTTTTTTAACACTTGGGAAAAATGCTGTTTTTCATAAAACTTACCTTGTCTTTTGTCCATGTATTGTATTTAACCAAACCAGTACTCTGAGATACAAACCTCCTCCAACAAAACGCCCAAACCATCATCACAATGACAATAATTTGAAATCCAAGACAGAATGAGAATATACTTTAAAGTATCTTGCCATCTTGATATCAAGACGAAATAAAATGCATTTCAGCACTACCTTTAAATCTAGTATTTAGATGACCATACAGAGAAAAAAGTATAAATTAATGCACATTAAAACTTGTGAATACAATCTGCACCCTAAATTGTTTTGAATAAGCAATTAAGGACAAGAAGTTTACAAATATCCAGGCTATATGTGGTATACAAGCAAAATGTTAGATTGTTTATAAAGGGTTTTCTAGCTAAAGAATTGTTTCCCAGTGCAAAAAAATTACCTCATGAAAACAATCGTGTAAAGGAGTAAGTCTGTGGAAATTATTTTAAATCTTTTTTTTTTCTTTTTAATAATTTATGTTCACTTTTTATGTGGCAGAATGTGAACAGAATGACCTAATGTATTTTTAAATTTGAGTTATAATAAAGTATTTTGAAATTGCTCTATATAAGCCCACTGAGGAGAGATATTGGGGTGGGATTTTTTTTTTTCTTTATTATTGTATATTTATCAGTGTGTAGACTTTAGTTTCCTTAGAAACCAGTTGAAGAAACAAGTTGAAGTAACATGATGTCAACAGTAGTCTTTAACCAGAATTTATAGTAAATAAATAGGTTTCCTGACTTCTAGTAATAAACGTAATTTTTCAATGGACCAGTGTTTTTTTAGGGAAACGTGAAAAAAGCTGATTTACATGTTATGTCAGAAATAAGCACACTTTTTAAAAGATGAAACTATTATACTAAAAGTTTACTGGAGACCATGTTTTATGCAAACATGGGGTGCAGTGCTCTATTTTGAAATACAATATTTCAAAGTCAAGTGAAGACAAGCTGGCTCATGTCTAATTATTGCCAGTTTGAACCTTATAGAATAAAATTCTTCATGGGCAGTACCCGTTTCAGTACCTGAAATGTTTACATTTGGAGCAAATTAGATGAAATACAAATATAATAAAACTGGACAGATAGATAATAAAGGCACAGAATTATGATCCAGCCTTTCTGTTCATCTAAAACTAAAAACAATGCCCGTGAGTTTTGTACTGCTGTTGTATGTTTTGATGACAACGAAGGTTAATCATACATTATGTACTAGGTTCAATCCTTAGGACTGACCTATTGGGAACTGTATATTGGCTGCAATCCTTCAAGGTACTGCATGCCACTTAAAAGCAGTTGATCATTAATGAAATCACTGGGATGGAAAGCTGTCTAGGGTACATTTTCCTTCTACAGGTCTACATGAAGCTCCATCCCAAAAATCACACAGAATGGAGGATTATCATTTCCCTTGATGTAAGACTTGGAAACAACATTGTCTTGATGAATATGCACCCAAAAAAACCAACCTAATTTGTTTCACTGAGGGTTTTGAACAGTTTTATCAGCATAGGGCTCATCCATTTAAAATTAATATCACGTATTTTACTGTACGTAGAAGCAAGTTTAAGGAAGATACAAATCTTACATTAACAGGGTTTTTATCTTGATAGTCATGCATCTAAAGGACAAGGTTCTGGGGTTTCAGATCATGTACACAATTTGTGCCTATAAAGGAATCAGTCTTCAGCTTTTGTAGCATTCAACCCTCAAGTTTCCAAAATAAAACTGAAGTCTTTATGGGTTCAAAACACTTGTCTCTTCCCCTCTGAGTAACAACTACAAAAATCTTACCAGATCTGAATGTCTGCCAGGAAGTGGTCATATGCACATACCAGCCAGCTAAATTCAGCAGCCAAACCAGCCAGTTTCCTGGGAACCAGCACGACGAACAAGGTCTGCTGTGCTCTGAATTTTCTCACACCTAAGAGGTTCAGGATAAAACTACTGATTAAAGTTTGATCATTTGAAGTACCTTAAAAATTTTAGAATTATCCTTTCAGATGAGCCTCTAAGGAGACATTTGCTGGAAAATTAAGCTATGTATAGCAAAAAGAGATTATATCATGGGTTTGTTTGTTTTTTTTTCCCCTCACTATAATTTTAAAAAAGGAAATTTACTTTCATTTTGTGTTACTTGTTTGTAAAAACAAACATGCAAGTCAGCATATGTGATGTTAGTTAAACTTGCTACATAAAACAGATCCTGGTGTAAAATAAGTAAACTTAGAAAGGTCTTCCAGCTTTGCTAGAGCTGTAAAAGTTCACACCAGCTGAAGAGCTGCCCCGGGCCATATGGCAGAAATAACACAATGCTGGTTTCACAGTGAAAAATAATATGATGTATGGCCTGCTAAGTGCAACATAAAGCAGGGAATATGTTTTGCTGATTGACAGGAAAGGTTAAGCATCAAGAAGGCTGCACAGTGAACAACCAAGACTCACAATCTGCTTGACAAAATATTTAAGAGCCACAGAAGAAGAGTATAAATCTCTGGTTAAATTAATAAAATGTGAATGTTTGCAACTGCACATTGTAGACTTCTTTATTCTTTACAAACACAAAAGTTTATAATTTTATAGAACATTAATTTTATATATTGTTTTGCTTATCTGTAAAGAAAAATGTATATTATAATTTGTAAAGGTAAAAAATGTGGGGGTTTTGATGTGAATACAGTTAGATGCATAAAGTCACGTAATAAAATTTCCTGGTCTTGTTGCTATACTTCATGAACTACTGGTCAAAACACAAATGTTTATAAAATAGTGGTCTTTTTAACAACTGTATTATATGGCTTTTCATATTAGCATTATAACTTAGCAAAAACATTTTTCCTTGAACAACTTTTGGCTACTGAGAAGTCTGACATTTAGAACCTAGGAGTTTCACTCAATAGAAGATTTAATTATTTGATCCCAAAATTAGTCTGAGGCAAAAAAAATAAAGTTAAACCTCCACAGGGTTATACTTCAGCAACCAAATATATATTATAATTATGAACAACATGACTGTCAAAACAAAATGAAAAAGCAGCCATGTAACACATACATTATTGCTCAGGGATTACTTCTAAGAATGAGGCTGAAAAAAAATGGATTTAATTTGGCTTAATATTCACCGAAAAGGATTTAAGTTAAAAATCCCCAAACATCAACACAGTGTTCATTCTGGAATTTCAAAACAACCAGATGTTTCACCAATGCAATGCCTGTGTTATTATGAATGGATCTGAGACACTCTGATGATTCTTTAAATGCAGCCATTTCAAAAGTAATTCCAAAAATAATCACAACTAATGTTCTTTTAGAAAAAGTTTGAATATTTTAAAAGATCACTGAATTATGAACTATTCTGGCACCAGCCCACTGCATTATTATGGAAATGAACAGACTTTGTTTAGAAATCATGAGCATTTTCACTTCTCATATTTTATTTATTAGTTTTAGAAGTTTTACATAAAATCAATCAGTGAAGAAATGAAGCAGCTGTTCACATAGTCATGTATTTTAGAAGTGGTTTTATAAAAGAACTTCTAAAATATTTTGGAAGCAGAAGGGGCTTTTAATATTTTAACACTGTTATTATTTTACAGATACTCTCAGCACTAACACCTTCTAGCAATCTGAGCTGCAACTGTAAATGCACAGAAGTCTCCAAAATAAGATTAATAATTCTTGCTGTCTCAGGGAACATGTTACACATTTGTTTGCCATAATAATTTAAAAAAGAAAACAGTAAAGAGGTTCATTAAAATCTAGGAAATACAGAAGTTTCAAATTGGAATTCTTTCTGTTGTACCCCAAAAGTTCTCCACTTTGTTTTTTATGTTTCTTTTCACTGCTCTTTTACCAGTATTTAAAGTAGCAGCTAGGAACTACACTGAGGACCAGGCTTCTGTTGTACTAAGTGCACTACAAACATGGATCAAAACTACAATGCTGTTCCCAAAAACAGTAATCCAAGACCAAAACATAAATCAAAAGCTGTATGCAGACAACAGTACAAGAAAACAACATGACATTTCTCTGTAGCATGAGTGTAGGCTTGTCTATTGAGCCTGATAAGTAAGTACTAAGTGTTCAAATACAGTATTTTTTTTTCCTCTTCAATTTAGAGGGGTTCCCAGAAAATGGAGCACTTAGAAGACAGTCTTTTCTACTTTGCTAAGGGCCTTGAAAGCTGCACTGGCTGTGCCAAGACAGCAGAGCCTCTAACCATGACTTCTGTTGTTAGGGTTTAATATTTGAACCTGATGTCATTTGATGGCATGCTATGAATGAGGAAAATTAGGGTCATTTATTAGAATAGCATCTTGAGTCCTTGATGCCATATGTCTGAGAGAAAAACAATCCTGACAGTGTGTTCACTTAGTCATACAGAGGCCCACTGAAAAACATCAGTAACAAAATCACTTCAATAAAAAACATAAAAACATATATAAAAGTGTGTGTTCCTGACAGAGATACTTGCTTAAAACCTTCACATTTCATTGGTTATCTTTGCCTTTGTGTGCACTTTGTTTAGGCTGTACCTTTTGGATCCTTTGATATAAACTGAGCCTATAGGTCACAGCAGCTTTTTGGTCTCCATTGACTTAAAAGACTTAAAAAACAGATATGTCTGAAGAGAAAAATCTTCAAAGGATTCAGGCAATGTGCATCAAATAAAAGTTAGCTAAGATGGATTTTGCTTTGTTTTAGAAAAAAACTATTTGCCACCTGCATTATGGAAGGCAAAGTCTTGGATATAAGTGCCAGGTAACTGTCAACACAAGACCAAGGACCATGAAGCTCATCTGCTTCCCTCTTTATAGCAAACTCCATCTTCAGCATTTCTATCTTGTTTTCTTAGACCTTTCTCCTTCCACCTGATCCTCACTCAAGGAGCATTAAGGTTAAACATTAACATCCAGGGACTGAGGCTGCTGTTACCTTTGCCATCTCTTCATACAGACTGTCCCATTTGCATCTGAAATGCATGAAATTCCATATCAGTGAGAATAAATATCCATACATTTCTCTGTCTCAGTGTAGGATAAGTTCTCTCCTCCCCCACAATAAATGTCATATATAATGGAAAGAAACAGTCATGCAAATCAAAGCTTTTACAAAGCAATACAAAATAGCCTAAATCATCCACATCCCACACCTTCATCTACTGTCTTATCCTGGCATCTCACAGCCCATTCAAAGCTACTTGCAACTTTGCAATAAAGATCACTGGTCTGCCTTTAGCCACCTGCTCCTGCCAACATGAGAGTGGACCTGACAGCTGAACTGCCAATGGGGTGTCAGAGTTACAGATTTGTACTTCTTTCCTTTTTGTTGATGATTATAAATTGGTGTTTCTATGAAGAAACCATAAAGCAAATTGGGCAGACTTGGACAGTGTATTTCCACTGGCTGGTCCACTTCCACCAGCATATAATATGAGTCATGCTAGAAGCAACAGGAACTGGTAGGCTTTCACTCTGGTATTAAAGATCCCAGTTTAAGATCTGTAAAAGGCATTATTACTTTTCTGTTCCATGCTGTAGGTATTTATCCCTACTTACAGTCCAGGATTGTCATGCAAACTGAAAAAACATTGCAGAGAGCAGGTGGAAGACTAAAAAAAAAAAGGAAATTGGTTAGAGGGATAGGAAGAGGCTAAAAATATTAAATCCAACAATGCAAAAGGCTCTGAGACAGTAATGAAATCCTTTCTAAGTGACTCACCAGAAACTAAAAACCTATAATGCAGATAACTCTTGGACATTAAACACAATAGAATTTTGCCTTGCTTTTCAGCCCTCTTCCGCATCACTGCTGCTGTCCTGCCATACCATCCCTGAAAATGCATCTCTGTTTTCAACCTTTGCCAGACTTTTTCCATCCAACTCCTTTCTTCTTCGTTTTTTATGCATTTTCTAGCTGCCCCATTTTCTTTCTGCCACTAGCCAACACTGGCAGGCTTCTCTGCTGGTACCAAATATTTTTGAAATTGCAGTGCCAGGTCACTGTCTGCCATCTCATTCTGCATGCTTTTTTCTGTCCTACTGTCATTTCTGTAGATACATGGTATATAAATTGAGCATATTGCTAAATATTTGCTAAAATGCAGGTCCCCAGACCACTGATCCCTGGTATTTGTAACCCAGCTGATACCTGCCTACTTTGCTGAAATTAAAAGCTTCACCCATTTCTTTGGGTTACATACTGTGACAATAACTTGCATTGCCAACATTGGTGATTCACTATTTCCCTCTAAATGTCTTCTGAATGTGTCCACTCACAGACACAATCTCTTTGATCAGGAGAGTAAGAGAATTTGGCACTGTCTCACCCAGTTCAGCGATCACTTCCCATCACGTGCTAATGGCTACCAAAAAGCGTAAGGCATCCACAGTATGGAGATCCAGGGACTGAAGGTTACAACTCAAAGTACACACAAAAGCTTAAAACCTGCCCAAAATTCATATCCTTTCCTTTCAGAGATGACTGCTGGAAACTGCCACAAAAACGTGTCATCTCAGCGTGGAGGTTCCCTACCCTTGCCTTTAATCATAACAGCTGGTACACTAAACACAACCTTTTGCTGCTTACACAGGCTGAAGTTGTGGTCAGCACTGTATCAGACAACTCCTCATGCTCTAAGGCATGATAACAATAACATATGCAGCAAATGCTGCTGTGTTCAGCTCTACAACTTGGGCTCCCAAGCCACATCTTTATCCCTTTTCTCCTACTATTTTAAGGCAGGATATACAACAAACAATAGTTACTACTTTGCTGTTAAAAAGAGCATGAAACAAAAGCTCAGCTAAAGGACCATAAATTGCCTTGGAGACTAGAGCAAGAAGATAAGCACACAGTACTTGGCTAGGCATTTTCAGTGCTGAAAGGAGAGATACAGATCTCCAGAATCAAAAGATGTTCAGTTTGAATGTTACAGTTCAGGGGGAAATTTGTGCAAGTCCATCGTAGAAACTTGCAGTTATTTACTAGTAATCATAAATAACCCATAAACTCTAATAGATCTTATTGCCTTCTCATCTATCCAATACACAAGTCATGTTCTATGATTTCTTCTTTTCTTTTTTAACCATCTTAAAGAAATTCTTCTAAGCTTCAAAGCTGCAATCACCCAAAAAGGAACAAATGGGAACACACATAGGTATTGTTCCAAAGTTCAAAGTGATTTGTGTGTTAATCAAAGTCAGCTTTTAGATTACATTGGAAACACATGGGACCTTAAGTAAAATCTTTCTAATAGCATTTGGGAAATGATTCCCGTGTCTCTACCCATAAAACTTTCCTGTAAGGCAAGTGTGTAGATCTCGCTCCTATTTCACTCCTTCCTGAAGCACTACATACATGATACTATAATTAAATAATTTAGTGAAAGCAAAGAACAAATTTGGAGTAATTCATCTACCATTATTCTAGTGTCATCTCTACACTATAAGGCAAGTGTTCAGCCAGTGCTAAGAACTCCTGAGTTTGTAGGTTCAAATTATCACAATCTGATACTATCTGTTTGATGGCAGTTGGATCTGGGACAAGCAATTTAATAGTCAAAGCAGTGGCTCCAATAATTCTGAGGATGCGTAGAAGCCAGTTTCCGTTCTGCCTTTGAACAGGGAGCAGCAAATACCATGGTCTAAAAGAAATGGGTAATCCTTTGGGAAACCATAACAACATCAGCTCCACACTGCAAAATAAAAAATAAATAACTAATAATAAAAAAGCTGTACTGGGAAGGAGAAACAATGAAGAGTATGCAAAGTGAAAGGCAAGTAAACTGATGGTGCCAAAATTCCACTTCCACACCTCCTCACCACTCCTTTTCAGTTCCTTCACGCTGCAGAACAGCATATAGCACTCTTAAATGAACATGTCTGCACTACCAGTGGTACTGCAAGCTCGGATACTCCATAGGGAAACAGAACTCAAATTTTCCCATTAAAAAACCCAGGCTCCTATATACTGAGCCAAGTGAAATTCTCCATTCGAAATTGGCATCACAAGAACCTACACAAGGGACACAGATATAGTTTAATAAAATTTACTGTGAAAAATCTTTAGGAAGGAGGATGTTATCAAAAGACACGTTTTCAAAAAGAGTTATACTCAGATGTTGTGTGGCCACCAGCTGAATCCCCCTGCTTCTAGCCACATACACATACCTGCACTCACATAGGTCCTTTCCTGCTTGGAAGGAAACTAGAAATAGAGATGCAAAGCGCAGTACACAGAACCCCAGTCTAACTATAGGCTTTGTAAGGCCGTCCATGCTCTGCCAAAGAGAAGTTCCTACACAATGCAGAGGCAGATGTTGCAGGCAGCATTTACTTGGAGGGCTCCCTATTTCTGCAACTATCCAACCTTTAATGTGTGCAAGGACTTGGCTCAGGAACAGTTCCTCTCAGCTTTCCCTGCTGTTACTCCACTCACTCCAGCACACTTCAGTCCTCTTCTGCAGAGCTGCTACTGAGCTTCCCTCTTCCTCTCACCCCGGACTTCATCACTGTTCTCCCACACTGTTACCTAATCTTCTCATCTTCTTTCTCCTATGCAGGGAAACACTGTGGTAAGGAGGCATAGTTCTTTCATCTGCTTGTTATCCCATTTTTACAGTGTCCCTATTCTGATGTCAGTAAGGAAGCACAGGTAAAAAACAGCCGACAGAATATTTTAAAAGGAAAAAAGAAAATAAAATTTATAATGCAGCAAGACAAAGAGGAAATGCATCAAAAACTCTGCCAGACTTCCTGAAACAGATCTGACTTGCACTACCACATGAAGGGACAAAATCATAATAGTTACGTGCTCATAGAATATCAGTGAGACTATAGGATGCTGCAGAAAGGATAATTAGGAGACTGTCAGTTCTAAAGGTATCACAGGGTAATGGTTCCTGCTGCTGGAAGAACACAATCCTCAAAAATAAGTGTAGTCAAAACTGTGCAGTATTTGCAATGCAGGAGACACCAAGCTCATGGAAGCAAACTATTTTTATTATGTTACCTTTATGTGCTAAATGATTCATAAAACAATAATATTTTGTATGAGAAAGATATCTCTAGTAATCAGACAGCTGACATTAGTATTACTATATTTAAGGTTTTTTTTATATTTAAGTTTTTTGGTTTTTTTTAATCAGCCAAATAGAAATCCCTTAGAATACAGCCTGCTGAGAAATAATCTAGGCCTTCTCAGTGAGTATAGTCAGAGTTCAGCCAGCTCTGAATGGCTTTATCCCGTGGCAGTACTTAGAGAAAGGTCTTAGAGGTAGTAGCTGTGAATGGGATTCTAGGCAAGCATTAGGATCTGGAAAATCCATCCTCACATCCTATCTTTCACAATCTACATGGCTGTGCCTACTGTGGGAAGCAGTGGAGACAAGAAGAACAATGTGTGGAATCAAACGGCTGGTGCTGAGAACCTGACACCCACACCACACACATTTCAGGGGAGGTTACTTCGGACTAGTTCTAGTCTGGTCCTATTTTCTGAATGCTCTTTAGCAACTGGAGCACATTATGTGTGTTCCTTAAGTGCACCTTGCAGTCGATCAGAAAGTCCAGCTTTATCCACAAAGACACTCTGTCTGTAGGTGCCAAGGGTGCTCAGCAACACAAACCAAAGCACAGGGATAACTTGGAGGTTCACTTCAAAAGCATATTTCTGATTGTTTCCCAGTTAGTACATCTGGAGGCAAGTTCTCTTTTTGCTCCTTATATTTCAGTTTCTCTGCTGCAACATACTGGAGATGTGTTGCTTTCGGCCCTTGTGGATCCACACAGAAATTTCACTGGAACTGCAGGACCAGGCTTTTCTTGGACTGCATCTTGGCTGAGTGGCCATGGCGCACTGCATGGTCCTGGTTTCCTTTTCCCTCAGTCTAGAGGCTCAGCCAAAGGCTGCAGTACTTTCCTTCCCACGGAAAGCTGTGTCCAAGAGCAAACTGGCAGATGACTCTTTGGCTCTGCATCCTAGGTATAGCCTTAGCTAAACCACAACCAAAAGATTCTACAAGACCTGCCTAGTGCTCTCACAAGGATGCTTAGATGTAAATTGTTGCTACTTAAAGCACCACCTTAAGAATTATTAGCAAACACTGATCCTCTGGTTGAAGAATTTCTGATATTCTTGTTTCTTTGTCCTGAACAGCATGAACTCAATGCACTCTATCAAACAGGATTGCCTCAGCATGTACCTATAGGTCATTTTGCACCATGCCGAGGGTGGAGCTCTAACAAACCGTTTATAGCTTTTTTTTGTGAAATTAGAACAGAAGTTTCCAACTTTTGAAATTTATTACCTATGATAATTGTAACAAAAAGTCATCGTGTGAAATGAGGTTTTCATCTATTCATGTTCCTTATATATCCTAGGGTGTGAGAGAGAAATGGTAAAACATGATCACATGCTAAAACATGAGTAAACAGACAAGTTTTTAACACAAACCTTAAGATTTTTTAACAGCTGGTGTTGGCAATCCTGCATGTTCACTGATCATTGCCTTCTGCAAGGAACTGTTAGATAGAGGCCAGTATCAATGATGGGAAAGCATAAATTAAGGCCAAACATAGCTGTACTGAAGTTCTGAAATGTTACTGACAATACCTAATATTAACCATGAATGACTAACAAGAGGGTGCTAGACCAAGAAAATTAAAGTCTTACGCATTCAAGTCAAGCCACCTGAAGTAAATTGTCCCATGAATTTCCAAAGCAATTTTATTTCTCATACTGAGAAACAGTGCATGGGATCTTTCCTTGGACCATGACAATATCCTACTATCTGTTTCATGGTACACAAACATATAGAATATTATCTCTAAGACATGTGCAGAGGAAGGGGTTTTTTTTGTCTATAAATTTTCTTGCCTTATTGAAGAAAGTTTGTTACATACTGCACAAGGATGTGGCTGTCTCTGGACTCCTTGCTGGCAAGAAAAAATAAAAATAAAAATACAATGCATCATCCTCTCAGTATCTACAACATATCTGAGAAAAATAAACTTCTGCTGTTGACTGTTTGAGAGAGAAACATTTTTAGCCTAGGGAGGGAGAAGGAAGACATGAAGAAAGACTTTGGCAGCAGCGTGGAAACAGAAAACCTTGCAGATACATTTTACTGCTCCAGAGGTACCGCTCATTTGTTTGGGAAATTACTTCACTACCTGTTTAATGTTTAAAGGAAAATTTCAGGAATAATTAGGCACTGCCATCTTGAGATTTCCTTTCTGGTTGTAAAGTAAAAAAAAATAAAAAAATACAGCAGAAGGCATACAGACAGAAACTTGGATCTATAGCTGTTCCTAATAAAGCCAATAGTAAGAGGCAAAGTATCCAAACTTCTGGTACAGCATTTCAAATAAGCCATAGAGATAGGGCCTGGGGATGTAAAGATTACTTCCTGGAAAAAAAGAATAAGTAGGGCTTTTAGGTAATTAAGATTTTACTGACAGCCAGCACCGATGTATTAATTGGATGAAAAATGTACCTTTGCTTCTGCAATTCTGAAAATAACAGGGGAAAAAAAAGCAAAGATAACAAATCTGAAGAGTACTGAAAGCAATACATACTGTACATTCCTATAATAATATTCACATCCAAAGATTGGAGGATAAAAGCGTATTTCTTTACTAACTCAGAATAAACCATTATTTTCACAATTTCCATTCTGCATTTACACAGATAAATGCAGAGAAACTGTCTATAAAAAGAATAACTTATGGCCCTGGAAGCATTATTTAACCATTAGAATTTACAATAATTATATAATCAGATTTTTAATTCCTTAATTTACTTTTTCCAGTGAGATCTTCCTGAGAATCTGGAAAGAACACTACACATATGTAACAAGAGGTAGGCACTCAAAAATAAAAAACCTTTAAAAAGATTCCCGATCCCCATCATGCTACAGTAAAAACAATGCCATTATCGACAAAATTTCTGTTGTTGTTAAGTAACTATTGCTATCATTTCACATTTAGAAGCCTTACGTCAAGACAATGTGCCCATCAAAGAGAAGTGAAATATGGAATTATTTTTAAGTTCATAGGGCATATAGAAATATCCACCACTTTAATGCCATCTCAGAAAAAAAAACAAAAACACAAGAAGTTTGTTAGGAGAAAGACACATAGTAAATGTATCTTAATTTTTTATTAATATTGTAACCGTATGAGTATTTTTAAAACTAAAAAAAAATATTTATTAATTTTTAGTATTGTTAAGTCTATTAGGAAAAATCTCTTAGCCGACAGTAGCAGTCTATTTCCAACAGTCATCTGTGCTGTATTCAGTATGTATGGGCAATAAAGCACTGATAAATTCAGGTACAGGTTTTAGAAGTAACCTTTTTCTGTGCATAGACTTATTTCTTCTGATTGATAACATGATTGAAATGGAACTTGTTTACAATGTCAAGGTCTTTTCCATTAATAGAGTTTATGCTTGGTGACCATCTTGTAGTTTGGGGGTTTGTATATTTTGTACACACACACACACAGAGACACAAAAAGCAAATATTAAGCAAATCCAATGTAGTACTCTTAAAAATGAGTACTGCATAAACAAAAGTGCACACAGCAATTTCATGTTCTAAATCCACCCACACAGTTGTTCTCAGCAATTCAAGAACAGAGGCTGCATGGGCAGATTCACAGAATTCAAGTTACAGACATCTGTGCTGAAATAATGATCAGCATATGAAGGTTTTGTTCATTAACAGATAAAGTCTTGGGGTTTTTTTTAATTTATTTTATCCTTATAAGAAAATAAATACACAAAAATCACAAACACCACACACACAAAAAAAAAAAGCGCAGCTGAATAAACTCAAAGTACTCTGATTCTTTCATTCACTCCCAGAAATGTACTCATTATGAAGTGTAATCTTAGTGCTATTCCAGGAAAGAGTCATGATAAACTAACATATATAAAATTAGTCACTTTGAAAATCTGGAGAACAGAATAGACTAAATGTCAGTGTAGCCTATAGGACAGTATTGTCTTTAGCTGCTTCACTATAGGTGAAGAAATAAAATCCTTAACAGACCAGATGTAAGACTGCCAGTGCCAGTGTCATGTCAAGTGTCTGGAAGTTCAATGAAGGAAGTCTTTTTCTTTCTAGAGCACACTGTTTATAGTAATGGTACATAATTTTATGGTCCACAAAGATGCCCAGTATTTCTTTGAAAACTGCTAGGGTGAGTGGCCTCATTTTGCCCCCATTACTTCCCACAGCAGTAAGTTTTATAGTCTAATTACCTATATCAGAAAGTCTTGATAAGCAAAGAACCCTTGGCAAAAGTCTAGAGACCAAAGCACAAGATAGACCAAAAGCCTAAGGCAAAAAAACAAGTTTTTTCCCTTTAGAGGGAAGAATTTATGGTATTCTGATTTTACTTTCCTTTTCACAGAATTCTTCTGTGTTACAAGAACAATAGCAGAGTCTTCACTTGTAACTGTAATTTTATTCATCTCATCCTCCCATGCATCTCTCTTGCAAGATAAACAATTCCCCATCTTCAATTTTCTGAAGTAAAACAAGAGAGACAGCACCCAGGTTTTGTTTCAACAGCTGTAGCAGTAAAGTTTTGCAGCTTACTTTAAGACTCATGACTTAAATTAACTGAAAAATGAGATAAATTTTTGTATTTTTCACAGCCTCCTCAGAGCTCCAGGATGTGAACCTTTTCCTTTCTCTGTTTTTCAGTCAATATTGAATGAGTTTTCAAGAACCTGATTCAAGAACATCGATGAAGCAAGAATTAGTTATACAATGGCATTACCTCCACGCATGACCTGCCACAGAACCTGTGCTCCTCTGTGACTATAGCACGTATTAATATGGTGAAAAAAAGAGGTAGAAGATCAGAATATAAAACAACCTTAGTAAGTGAGCTTGCCAGGCACACCTATTTGTTCTGGCAAGTGCTGAAATAGCTGGACAGGAGGAGTTATAGTACATCTGCAGACAAATACACCCAGAGAAGGTTCTAGAGTAGTTATACAAAACAGATCCCATGGATTTCAGTAGGTCAGGACCATTACCATACAAATCTAGGCCATGATTCAAGCATTCCACTCTAAAAGAATATGTATACCCCATCTTCAGGGTCTTCTGCTCCGTTACAGGCAGATTCATAAACACAATTTCTAGTTTAGCTTTCTCATAAATAAGTAGAATCCCGATCAGCACATTCTTTTCTACCATAAATTATGCAGCATATGTTCCAGTTCATTAATGCTGCCTAGCCTCGAAAGCTACAGGGATTTCACAATTCTTCCTGTAACATTTACAAAATATTTCCATAAATTTCCTACTTACTGAGCAAATAACGTATCCTCTCCAGTTAATGTTCCTAACACAGTCAGAACATCAACTCAGAGTATCATGTACAGAGCATCCAGCTGGTTCGCTCAGTGAGAGGACAGGAGACAGAGTCTGTGGAACTTAAGTCTCACCAAGAAGAAAACCTGCCTCCAGGGCAATGGGCACAGATAACTGGTGCAGCAAGGACCTAGGTTTCTGGTTCATAGCCCTGCTTTCAGAAGCAAATGGACACACAGCATTCACAGGGGCTTTCCCTGTTACAGAGCAGTGGTTAGCCTGTACAGGACTTGTCTGTTCAGAAGGGGATAAATCCAAGAAGACTCAAGGCTTCATTTTGCTGCTACCAAACTCAAATTCTGAAACCAAGTTTTAAGAAAGCGTTACACAGGTGGGCTAAGAAATCCCTTCATACATATTTTTATTTATAAATATTTTACTTTCTAAAACAACTCCTATTAGTGGTAGATCCTCTCCCAATTTATAAGCAAAGTACATTTTAATAGTTTTCACTCACAACATGACCACAGATACTTTCAAAGCAAGCGTATCTGAAATGTAGGACTTCCAATAGGCAATACTCTTATATGATGCAGATCACTAATGATTAAACATTACCAAAAAATGAACCTCTTTTAGTACAGCCTTGGTACATTTAACCTCAACCACCAGCAGGCAATACACAAGGTGAACTCAAACGATGAATTTGCAGACTCCAATAAGGGCACAATGTTCTATATTACTAACAAGAATATCTCAGCTGGCAACCACCTACGACCCAAGGCATGCACAGAAGCCACTCAACACCTGCAGAACCCTGAGCTCTAAGTATGGCAGAACCCTACCACATTGTACCTTCAGCTTCAGAGCTGCCAGACATCTCAGGAAGATTAAATTCACGAGAGAAAGCAGCATCATATCACATTCCCCTAGCTCATAATGCCAACTGCATTTGCTGAAAGCCTTATTTTATGAAAGAAATTAGATTTCAGGTGTTTCCGAGGAAGGATGGAGAGAGAAGGGAATCACTTGATAGCGTACAGACACGGAGATTAAGCTCCGGTAAACAAAACCCCTGTTGCCCTTTCTCAATTTATATCCCAAAACAAAACGCCGGCACCACCTCGGATTATGAACGCGCCGAGCCCGTTTGAGCAGCGCAACACCCGGAGCGAAGCAGCTGAACTGCCCCTGCAACTTCCCGCCGCATGGGGGGCGGGGCTTCGCCTCCATTTCGCTGATTGGCTAGCGGTAACCCCGCTCCACCAGACCACAAGTTGCGAGCCTGTACCCCGCTGCCGTTGCCCTTCGGCGGACAGGGATACGCACGCGCACTAGGGCTCGGCAGGATGTGGCCCTTGCCTGACTGAAAATTTCCGCCAGCTTCACTCTGAGAGCGGCAGGCTTAGAATACAAGAGGTGCTCCCTCTGCTTTAGTAATCAGTCCTGTAATTCTTAGGATTCTTTTTTTACCTCGCTTCTCTGTCGGGTTCCTGAGCTCACCGTTCGCAGGCGTTCGTGTGGGATCCCGCAAGCCTGCAGGANCAGCTGCTGCTCTGGTGCCCGCCCGCCCGCCTAGGCCTCCCCGGCTGGGGCTTCGGGACCTGGTGGTGTTTATTTCCTCGGGGACGGATCTCCCGCGCCCCTCATGCGCATCCTCATGCACCGGGCGAGCCTGGCCGGTCGTGTGACCTTGGTGAAACGAGACGCTTAGTTCCGTAGTGCGCCTCTTGATTCAGTGCTGGGATTTATTGGGCGTTACAGTAAGAATCTAACCCACTTCGATGGCGGAGGGCTGCACCTGGCTGGCGGTGTTCTAGAATTCACAGCTGGCAAATCTGAAAAGCACCACACCCAGTCCCCCTCTCTTGTCTGTGTGTGCAGACTAATTACTGAAAGCATTAAAACCCTTATTAGAGAAGACACACATCTATAGAAGCTTACTTAAAGCAAAATGAAAAACAGCCTTTCCTCTGTATGATGCTGACATAGTGTATGCAAGCTAAAGGTTTCATTAAATAGGCTTATGCTTTCTCTATAGTTAAAGTAGATGGTTAATTTTGCAGGAGAGGAAGGGAGCTGAGGCAGGGGAGAATGGATCCTGATTACATTAGCCGTATCAATATATTAAAGAGTTGCATATTGGTGAAATCATAGAACTTGTCTGCTTTTATGTATGTTGATGCAGATTCCTAAGTAATACTAGGAAGATCTGTAATGTGTTTTTGTCACAGGACAGATGCAGCACAGTTGCTATACTGTGCTCAAGTTTCTGAGTAAACTTTGACAGTTTTCAGTTCTTAACAGTTTAGTAACTGTAAGAAAAGCCAACCTTGAGGTTAAAGATTGGAAGAATGAATTTTAAGAAATCAGCCTTCCAAAATACTGCCTCCAGAGAGCAAGCATATCTAATTTGACTGGAGTTTTTAAAATAAATGCATGTGTACACACAGATGTGAAATCAAAGTTATGGTTTGTTATATTCCTGATAAAGTCAGTAATAAAAGGTAACAAAGACACTACATTTTTGTAGACTGTATTGTTGCAATACACAAATAACATATTTAGTTCTTAGCTTAATAGTGTTAGCATCCTACTTTACAGTTCTACTTTCCTGGATATCCTTGACTTGACTATACAAGTTCTGCTTGGAAAAATGCAGTCATCATCTGAAAGCAGA
Organism: Chloroceryle aenea; assembly: GCA_013399075.1. NCBI lineage: Eukaryota > Metazoa > Chordata > Aves > Coraciiformes > Cerylidae > Chloroceryle > Chloroceryle aenea. The sequence goes on from VWZY01006390.1 coordinate 229,082, forward strand.
AATATTGTATTAAGCTTTTGTAAAATCTCAATTTGTACTGGGAAGACAATAGGTACTGGGAGCGAGCCAGCAGTGTGCCCTACTCCTAAAGGAGGCCAAGAGCATCCTGGGCTGTATCATCATGTAGATTAAAATGAAAGTGATGATCTTCCTCTCCTCAGCACTCACTGGATCACTTCCAGTTACTGCATCCAGTTGTGCTCCCCTCAGCATGGAAATGTTCTTGATCAATTGGACCAAGTTCAGCAAAGGTTACCAAGATGGTCAGGGACCAGAGCACTTGTCATGTGAGAAGAGGATAAGGAAACAACGCTTGTTATACCTGGAGAAAAGAAGGTGTAGAGGAGAGGGGAGCAGGTGCAGACCTAAAACAAGCCAGTCAGCACCTACAGGGAGGGCAAAAAGACAACAGGTATAAGCTGCAACAAGAGAGGTTCAAAATGAATGTAAGGAAAGGCATCTTCATGGTGAGAACAGTCAGACAGTGGAGCAGGTGCCCAGGGAGGTTGTGCAGTCTTCACTCTTAGAGGTTTTCAAGGCCACACTGCAGAAAACCACCCAGTAACCTAGTCTCACCTCAGTTTGGACTAAAAAGTGTTAGAGGGCTCTTCTGTCCCAGATTAGCCAATCATAAGTAAACATTGAGGTACTAGTGGCTTTCTAATATGGCAATTTCTGCTTCAAGAAAATTTTTATTCTCCTCTTTCCCCATCACTCTTTGGGAGGCTTCCTGGGTAGTTACTGGGGGGCGAGGATGCGCGGCACAGGGCAGACAACAGAATGAATAGTACAATCTAGTCTAAAAGTATGTCTGTTAAGAGTAAGTTTTCTAGCACAGGTGCTTCTTGGACTTCTTGCCACTATTGCAGTGGTTGGTTCACTTCTTACTTCTACACGGTTATATTCAAAGAATAAATATTAATTGACACTTCATTTGTGTAGAGGAAAGCAAAGGCTAGGATTACCATTGTTGGGGAGGCATGAAGAGGGCTTTGGGCCCAAGCAGTAAAGTACCTCCTTTCTGGATGACTATAGCTTAGAACACTATTTTCTGAGGTTCTAATATTAGGTCATTACTGTTTTTCTGAAAATGATGCATCCTTTTTAGGATCTTAAGAGAAAAGCTCCAACACAGAAATGCAGAAAAGTGCTGATAATCACCTGGAGTAACGTTGTCCTAAAGATAGCACTTAGCTTCTGGAGGTCAGGTTGTGGAGTAGTGCTTACCTTTCTGTTCAGAGGGCTCCATTACATTGTAACCATCATCCCATATTAAGTACATCTTTTTTTTTTTTTATGGATTAAAAAGGCAGAAGCAAGAGGAGAATACAGAATTCTGTTATCCCACATTCTGCTCTATTAGTGAATGTTAGATAGGTTTATCATTGCACTAGATGCAGAAAGACAAATTCTGAATTCTTTACATCATCCAGATTAAAATGCTGTCATGTCATATATTGAAATTGGTTCATAAAGAGTCTTTTCAAAACAAGATTCACATATAGATATTGTTGCAGATGGGGGGGGGAGGGGGAGGAAGTCTAGATAGATCTCGCTTCTGTGCTCTGCAAGACAGGAAAGAGAAAGTCCAAAGAATAGAAACACTTAGAACATTGTAGTGATACTGCTTTAGGTTAACATTGGGCGTTGAATTTCATTTTAGTGTCATTACTGAAATGCTAAAACTTAATTTTTGAGAGAATATAGTTGTGAAGATGAGATTGTATCCACATAGGAGCATTTCACATGAATCTTTTAACTATTGTCTTGCTTTACGAATGTGAGGGTTTTTCATAATGATTAAAGAAACACTGTCTTTTGTATCTGTCTCACTATTCACGCAGCTCAGTCCTCAACTGTGGCATGCAAACCTACTTTACATTTTACCTTCGGTCCCTTTTTACAATGTTCTTAGGCCAGCTTTTTGATAACTTTTTTTTTTTTTTTTTTTCTTCCAGTTACACTCTACCCTCAGGTGACACATTCAGATGAATTGGTCTGATAAAATTGTTTGCAATAAATATAGATTAAAATATGAAAGCAATCACATGCATACCTAGATATTAAGTCCAAAATGAAATCATTTTTTTTCCTATTGATTTCATTGTTGTATTTAATAAAACCATAGTTCATCATGTAAATTTTTTTTTTTTTGTGTTTCTGGAAAAATTAAGACATCCTGCAATTCAAATTCTGCTTGGATAAATATTCAGTATAATAATTCACTCTGTTCTGTACTATTACATTCTGATGCTTCCTGATGGAATATTGTTCTCTTGTGGGTTTAAGCTTATTGTGGGCTTTCAAAATATCAGTCAAAATGTATTTCAGAAATTCTTTTGCTGACAGTAACATAACTAACAGTTTATACTAACAAAAAAAATCCCACTCTTAGTTTGACTTTTCCATCTCACTCTTAGCATTCTTAGAAGACTTAATTTTGCATTTAACAAAGTTGTGTAAAGTAGTATGAACAATTTAGCCTGCTTGAATAATGGGAGCTTTCTCAGCTAGTTCAGCTAAGGAGTGAAACAGATTAAAAAATACTGCTTGTATTTAGGAGGATAATGATTGCCATAACCATTACAAAGACAATAAAAAGTATTAATTCAAAGACTTGGCTTACATTTAAAGTACAAATAGTGGGACCAGTTTCAAATGCTGTCAGATGAGGACAACTGCTTGAACATTCACCTAGTTCTGCAAGTGATCTTTGCCAGCAGTGCAGCCAATGGCATCCCAACCTGTATCAGAAACACTGTCCAGCAGGAGTCTGGAAGTGATTGTGCCCTGGTTCTCAGCACTGTTGACACTGCACCTTGAGTACTGTGTTTAGTTCTGGGCACCACAGTATGAAAAAGACATTGAGGTGCTGGAGCAAGTTCAGAGAAGGGCAACAAAGCTGGTAGGGGACTGGAGAACATGTCTTATGAGGAGAGGCTGAGGGAGCTAGGATTGTTTAGCCTGAAGAAGAAGAGGCTGAGAGGGGTCCTTATCACTCACCAGCTACCTGAAAGGAGGTTGTAGTGAAGCCGGTGTTGGCCTCTTCTCCCTAGTAACTAATGACAGGACAAGAGGCAATGATCACAAGGTGCAGCAGGGGAAGTTCAGATTAGATATTAGGAAGAATTTCTTTACTGAAAGAGTAGTTAAGCATTAGAACAGGCTGCCCAGGGAAGCGGTGGAGTCACCATCCCTGGAGGTGCTCAAAAACACGTGGATGTGGTGCTTTGGGACATGGTCTAGTGGTCATGGAGGTGTTGGGTAGAAAGTTGGACTTGATCTTGGAGGTCTTTTCCAACCTTAGCAATTCTAGGATTCTAGTAGAAATTTAGTCATAGTACCGTATCTTCACTTGATTTTAATTTGCTTGTAGTTGTTAAAACTCCATCCCCCCCAAACCAGATATCTTTTGATATTAGCTGTTATTAATTGCTTGGAGTTTGTTGAGGAACTATAATGGTTAACCTGTTATGCTGTAGGTGATACTTAAAATGTACAGAAAATCACTTTTACTCAGGTGTGTCATCCCAATGCAAAGCCTGAAGCGATCTTACCTAAAAACATCCTCATGTTAGTGGTAATCAATATATTTAATCTCATACAGTGAGGTGCGTTCTACTATGAAGGACATGCTATTTAGGTTAGAAGTGTCTAGATTCAGCAAATTCATAAAAGTTAGTTCAATGCATATTTTGAAATAATAATTCTGAGTTTAACTTTCTTCCCTGTTTCCCCTTTTCATTTTGGTCCTTACCCCAGTTTTCCTCTTTCTCTGATCTGTTTTAACAATTCTCCTAACATTTGAAAATATAAGTGTGGTGCTATCACCATTAAATTGTGCTCCAAATCCTTAACTGTTTTGTACTCTCACAAAAAAAAAAAAAATTTAGCTTAGGTATTCATGCTACCAAGGCATTAGTTTTTTTAGCTTTGAGCATGTTGGCCAACCAACATGTAGATTGGGTCCTAAGGCCTTCAGACCTCTGACAGAGAAACAAACTTTACAGAGAGGTAGGTAGAGAATTTTTGTTTGTTGCTTTGGATTAGATACAGGTCCTGACCTTTCTCTGAAGGCTTCAGCAGTTGTGACAAAGTTATTGCTGTAGCATGCTGATGTATGTAGCAGCTGATATTGACTCTTCTGCATGAGTACATCTGCTGCACTTTATCCAGAAATTGGAACAAATCCTGTTAATGTGATCAGGAATAAAATCTTAACACCTTTATATTGGAAGAGGAATTATCAACATGAACCATTTTCTTACAAAGCACAGGTCACAGGCTTTGATTCCTCAGTACTGTCTTGCATGTAGTGTGACACTGATGTTAGTAAATAAACCTGCAGTTTTAATCATGTTAAATACAAGTAACAATTAAGGGTCACTTAAGGTGTCTTAATGACTTAAGAATGTCACTACAGACTTTTTTTTTATGTGTAATATTGAGGATTTGTCTTCAGCCATGCTAAGTTTAACAAGCAGCTGAGTGTGCGAGAAAGCTCTTTCCACTTTCAAAGTACCCAGTTGTAGCTGATCACAAGATTCACAATTTATGGATGGAATTCAAGCAGAATTTTATGTTGGGGTGAGGGACACTGCTTAACACAGTGTCTGTCAGGCAAACTGGTCTCTGTTCTGCAGCATGTATTTTGTTGTACTCCTTCCTGAAGCAAATGAACCATATCAGTGATTTTTATTTAAATTGCTATGTGATGTTCTTAACTAACAACATGCTGCTTTGGACGTAATTTACAACAGTACACTGATAATTCCGAGTTTTCTGAAACAGCTTAATTTGATTTCATGATGAGGTTAGTCCTTTGAGTCAGGTTTGAATCTCCTGTTGCTCCAACAGAAGGGGATCTTAAAACTATCTGAGCAGGAATGTATTTCTAAAGCCTGAAAAAGTATGTGATCACTTACAGTTGATACCATGACCAGTTTCCCTATTCTAATAGTAATCCTAAGAGTGTGTCTTCTTCCTGTAACTTCCCCTGGCTAATAATAGTGTTTTAGATGCTTCCTTCTTGCTGGTGAAATCAGAACTGCTTGGTTTTAAATAATTAATTAGTTACCTTCCGTGCAAGCCTGCCCAGCAGGAAGGCACTAGTTACTGAACATGTCAATCCAGTTTTGGCTGCTGTCTTTCAAAACATAACCAAGAAGGTCACAAAGGGATATTCATTTAGGCACTAGAAGAGTGGGAAGCTGGACCAATGACTTCAGGATGGAGCCCTGGTGACCATTCCATAGGCTATTTTGGGATCTTAAGAAATCTGGTCTCTCTGTTGAAGATGTCTGTTGTAGCAGAGAACTTAGAGAATTAATGTACGGAAAAAACATGTCTGGTCTATGGCAGGCATAAGAGAAAAAAGAGTGCAAGTCTGCTTCCAGCTGCCAATACTGTTGAAGCAGTTCTGTTAAATACAAAATGTGTCAATTAGTCCTTTGAATACTAACTAGAATTTCAGTGTAGCCTTAACTTGACCCATATGGATTAATTGCTGCTTCTGTTTGTAATGAAAACCTGTTTCATTAACCTACTTGTATGATGCTTTTAATTTCTGTGGCAAGTTGGGAAAAAAAAAAAAAAACCAAAAAAAACTGTTTCAGGAGCTAAAATGTAAAACATCACTGCCATGTGTCCAGGCATAACTGTTAAATCTAACTATAATAATAAAGGCAAGGAGGCCGCCTCGTGATGGTTATGACTCCGTGCACTTAATTTTACCCACAGAATTGGATGATGTGGTTTTAAATTATGGCAAACACAGAATACAACCATCTGAATCAAAAGGAAATTAAGTTATGCTGCTCCTGGGGAGTACAATGAGGTGTGGAAAGTTGCAGCAGCATGTGAAATTATAGGGTGTAGTTACATCTGCATAAAATATCCACCATGTCAGGGCTTTTGGAATATACTTGAGGCACTTACTACTACTGTATGAAACAAATGGTCCTACCCCCTTTTTTTTTTCCTCCTTCTCAAACTATACATACAAATTACTTAAGGCACGGTTATTTATGGCTACTGTTTGCAGCATTCAGGAGGAAGAGTTCATTGAAGTCTCTTCATTCTGTTGGACCCAAGCACCAGGAACTCCCTGCTTCTAATCCTATGACTTGGGTAGACCCCTAGATAGTCTGTCTGTGAAAAACAAGCAGAAATTTGGACCAAGTAGCAGCACAGAAAAAAAACCCTTATGATGGCTATAAATTTATGCCATGAAGAGAACAGAAAGGATGCCTCTGTTCTCCTTGCTAAGCCCTGACCCAGCACTGTAGCTGAGAAATGAGTGGGGCAACAAATGTGTCGTTAGCTCATTGTCACCAGTCTGCATACTGGATAAATATTCTTTGTAATGTATCCTCTAATGACTGGCAGTGTGCCTGCTTAATGTGAAAATTGGTACATTTGCAAGTGTTATATACCTTGATATTTTAATCTTTATTTATGCAGGGACTCAAACCAATAGTTTCCACTGAATCCCCAGCTCAGATTTTTGGGACAACAACTAAACTTGCTTCAGATTTACCAGCAACTGATTCTTTCTTGGGTAAAAACAAGGTGCCAGACCTACAGAAACTTTTTCAGGTAATGACAACTTTGAGAGTAACACAAAGAAAACTGGAGAGTGGGACATATTTTTTCTTATACTATTGTGGCTAACTATTTCTGTCATTCTACAGTTCCAAAGTTTTATAAAGTCTCGTTAAGAAAGTGTCAAGTACAATATAACCTGTATAGTTGTGCTATACTACAAGGTACATATGCCTTGTATAGGAGATAAATACAGGAAGTTCAAAGTCTAGAAACATTGCCTGTCTTTTCATTGGCTTCAGAAGATGCTTGTTGTATTGACTCTTGGAAATGCTTTCTGTCTGGGAATCCAAGTGTATGCCTTAAAGCAGACTGGGAGGCGCAAAAGCAGGTCATTACTGTTTTGTGTAGAATAATTTGAATATTTCTGAAGATGTTTATAATGCAGTGTAAGAAGAGCACAGTAAAGTTTTCAAAGCCAGTTTGTTAGCTATGCAATTTCTAAGCATACTAGAATTTGTACTAAAAGAAATCAGTTAAGCATTTTGTAAAAAACATCAGGAATGTGCTTTATGTAATGTTCCCTTTTCTCTTTTACATGCCACTTGCATTTGGAATGTGTCAGTCTGACTTGGTGAATAAATTTTTATACCTATCTTTTCACATTCTTTTGTTAGTGACACTTTTCCCATCCAGGTCCTCTTCAAGATAGATTCTTTCTGCCTGCATTTAACAGCTTTGGCTAATAAAATTAACTTGCCTTTGCATTTGGCTTGCTAAAGGAAAAACATAATACAGTTGATTATAGACAGCCTATTTGTCAAGAGGCTTCCTCATTGAAGTCTCTTAATTTACCTGAGGTAGTTTGTTCCTTGTGGCCTTGGTATGGGTTTTCATTTCTTTTTGTCTTTTGTTTTGTTTTTTTAAACTTTTCCTGCAGAAAGCAGATGGACTGCCAGTACACCTGAAACGAGGAGTTCCAGATAAGCTGCTTTATCGGACCACGATGGCTCTAACAATAGGCGGGACAATCTACTGTCTAGTAGCACTGTACATGGCCTCACAACCAAGAAACCAGAAGTAAACGAACCACAACTCTTGGGACTTGTGACACTTCTCTGAAGGACCTCCTGCATGTATCTCTTTGCACTTGCTTTAATTCTGTAACTATACAGGGTTCATTATTCAGATCAAGTTTCTTGGAGAAAATGTCTTCAAATTGGTTGCCTTATATGTTCTAGAAATAATATAAACACCCTTAAATACATAATTTTAACATGTGGTTGTAGCTTTGCATTTGTTGGCTTGCAGGAGCATCTGAACAATTGGAGAAAGTTAAGCTTTCCCTTCCTTCCCTCCCCCAACTTAAACAGTGTTAGAGATAGGACAAATACTTTGTGGGCTGTGCTCCACATTCTCTAGTGGGAGGATGCTGCTGCTTTCTAAAACAGTAAAAGCAAAAAAATTAATTATTATAACATACTGGGAACCTGTTTCTGCCACACACGGATCATTTTATGTAAGCAGGTGGCAGTGGAACTCTTCCAAATGCTGGTGTATTATTTAATATTTGTACTTATGGTGGTAGGACAAAAGTCTTTATCTCCTTGGAGCATTTAAAGTGGATTTATTCCATAATGATAGCATCTCTGTTTGGAGCAGAGTGCACCAGTATTGTAGCATCAGTTATACCAGTTTTTGGACTTTCATTTGTCTAGACTGTCTTACTGTGCAATAAAGATAACTACATGAATAATAATGCAGGCAAGTCTTGAAGATTTCAGACCATTTTGGCTGGCCCGGTAGTGAAATAAGCATATTGGTATACTTTTGTTTAGGTTCAACTTGTAGATCTCAAACCAGACAGTTGATTCAGCTACTCTACTGTAATCTTTATGAGATGGTAATCCTCTTAAAACCCTCTCTCAGAAAATACTGTGTGTTTAACTATAATTTCTGGTGAAATAAGTCACTATCATAGCTCAGTGGCATATTATTTTCAGTGCACCCACGTGTCTATTTATGTACACACATACACAGACATTTCCTTTGCTCTGTGGGTGGATGTGAGAGAAGCCAAAGAAGCCCTTTATTCATTCTCTTTCCCTTGTAAAACCATAGCCTTGCACCGCGAGTTTCATACAAGTCTTCACAAATAGAGCCTCCTCTAAGTATTCACTCTCGGTCACCCAGGCTCTGCATAAGCATGGATTCACTGGCCTCTGTAAAGACCCACCTCTCCCAGAACTGCAGAAGCCACCTTCCATGTAAATAAAACAGTTGAAAAAGGAACCTAAAATTCCCATTTCTTCAATCTTTTACTAAAAACATTCTGATTTTTTTCCCCTGTCAAATTATATCAAAGCCTATTAATGTTCCATGGGAAAAATAGCTGCTTGTACTGCGATCTCAGGTTTCAGTCAGTGCTGGTATTTCAGGATGGGAGAAATTAAGACACTGATTAAGAAATGTGTAAGGACAGCAAGACTCAGAAGAATAGCAGATAATAATAAAGTTCTGCAGGAACTGACAGCTGCGTTGCCTCTGCTTATAAAATATTTTGTCCACAGTAGCCCATGCTTCCATGGCACTAAGAATCTTGTGCTGTAGGCTGTTAAATCCCATTAATAAAAAAAAAAAGAAAAATAAAGGAAAAAAATAGAGAAAGCAGCATGGTAGGTTATTGTCTGTCTTCCATGCATATCATATGTTAAGCACTGCCTACAAGAATCTTCTAATAAAGGATACTTGGCATACAAACTTGACAGGTAAATTTTTCAGGAGGATGAGTTTCTCAGATAATTTCTATGCTCTTAGGGGTTGGGGTTTTTTTTGTTTGTTTTGGGATTTATTTTTTTTTCCTAGAAAACTAGCTATTTTTGAGTTCACATACAGGATAAAGTAACTAAACTATTTATCCGATAGCTCATTAACCAGTGGAAATATTCTTGCAGTTACTTGTGGAAAGAACAACAGGGATTTGTCACTCAGATCCAACTTTCTTGAAGGGAACTCAAACAGGAGATTGGGTTCGTGTATTGGTATAGAGGTCATGGTTGGAGTTATGGATTTAAAGTCTGCCTGTTGTCCTGGGTCCAGCTTTTTCCAGCTCTTTGTCAGCAGCTAAAAACACATGTGCTAAAGGGAAAATGCCATCTATTGTTTCCCTCCCCCACTCCAGTGTTTGGATTTAGAAAAATATATTCAGTTTGCCCTTCTTAAAAAATCTGACCCAGCTGAAGCAGGATGAGAGAGACTACTGCTTCAGACTGTCAATATTCATCCCTAGTTCAACTGGAAGTTAAAGATACATTGCTTGTCTGCAGCCATTGGACAGGGCTCCAGTTGTGAGAGAAGAAGGAGACTGAGTTTCTATATTCCCACATCAGAGTGCTCTGAAAAAGAGGAAAGCTTGCAAGCTGGAATGAGATTAGGCTGTAGTAGCAAAATATTGCCCCATGTCACAATTACATTTGAAATTATCATAAAGATATTACAACATGGTAAATCCTTTTTCTTCCTAGAAAAAATCCTTCTGTTAAATAGCTATTTAAAAATATTTCTGATGCCAGACTTCTATGAGGATTCAAGAGGGCTTAAGTGTTTTGAATTATTCTTTGTGATAGAGAAACCTAATAAATTCTTAAGTCTTCAAGAACACCATTGCCTATAAAAGGAGTAGTCTGTCCCTAGCCTGATATTAAATAAGGAGAACCAGGAGTGAACTGCAGTGTCAAGATAGCTACTTCAATATTTTGAGTTGTCATCCCCATAAGTAAGAATCTGACTTGGGTACTACAACTTCATTATACATGTATTAAGTTCTGCTTTTTCTTTGAAATTATGTAGCCTACCAGCATCAAGAACTGAGAAATAAGATGCGTTTTTAAGTGATAGCTTATACTCTAGTGTTTAGGCTTGAGTGCACAGTAGAGAATATAATAAACTCTCATACCCCAAGGTGCTGAGTTTGGAAGGGAAAGCCGCTGAGACTTAAAATGCTCAGGAACAAAATTATCTCATGGATAATCATCCATCCCCCATGGCATTATCTTATTGATGAGAGACAGTGGTTTTCCTTCTTAAGTGATCTCTCTAGAAACTTGAATTCAATAGTCATATCTTTGCAAAGATTTTTAAATAAGATCTCCCTCTCTAATTTTTATGTGGGAGTAGTAGAATAAATGCACTTGAGAAGATGTTAATATGAAAGCTATGTCTTTCAGCTGCTTTAAAAATAGAAGTATGTTAAGGAGAGGATTCCTCTACAGCGTTTCAGGATGACCATACAGTCTCATCAGGCTTTTGCCTTCTCAATACACTTACTTAACTACTAAGACATTAACTGATTGATCTTGACAAATCAAGTGGCATTGTAAGGCAGAAAAGCAAGAGAAACTAGAATAGAAATCGAATCTTAAAGACATCAAAAAGCTGAAGAGAATGTTTAAGAGCTGTTTCCTCACACATATATACATAGTACTTAGACCCTCTTTACCCTCCTTCCTCCAAATTTAAGCCTTCCAAGAGGCTTCAGAAGAGCCATAGATAATTTTTTCCATTCCTGTCACAAACCATTACACCCCTGCAGATCTTAAAATATAAAAAGTCCAAATGCTTTTACAGAGAGGAGAAAAAAAAATCCATGTATTGAGTTACATGTAAAACTATGCTAAACTATTGTAAAAAAGAGTTACAAGCTACCTGCATTTTATGACATAGTATACTAACATTTTTCTCTCTCCATCCCTTAACCTCAGTGAAAAGTTTCACAGGAAGCCAAAGTTTGATCTCTGTTTTAAAAAGGAAAGTGGGAGAAACTTGCCTGTATTCCAAGCATTAATTTTAGCAATAGACATGAAAAACAACCTTTAAATATTTTGCATAGTCAGTACTAATTGCATCTTCAATAAATATTATTAATTTGAATCAATTCCAGTTAGCTGCAGTGCGAGTGATGCACAGATTGCTAAGAAGTAGAGGCATATTTGCTGTGAAAGGGGGTGCAGTCATGTCTGTTGATCAGGAAATAGGGTATATGCTATCAAGTATCAGTATGGTTTCTCTCTAGTACCAGATCTTATCTCCTGGTGCTTCTTACATGGTCCCAGGCTGCTTTTTGGTATTGCACTCAGCAGAAGAAACAATTTTATTTTACGTTAATTATCTCAAAATACAGGAAAGCTAAATTCAAAGGTCTGGTGTCATGTACCCTCCCATCCAGTCTGTTGCAGACATCCTATACATGTCCTGCAAGAAGGCATTCATCATCCTCTGGCTCTAAAGAGGGATGCTACTCCATGCTAGAAGATGTTTCTAAATTATTTTGTTCAGTGGATACAGTGCAGTAAAACTAGCAGGGTGGGAAGGAGGGGGAAATACTTTGGCTTCTTCTTAACTGCAGACCACAATCACTTTTCTCCCTTCCTCAGTCCCACATTTTTATTCTTAAAGAGCCTGGAAAGTTTTCTAGTTTACCTTCTTTTTTGTTTTCTGCAGTATTTTTAAAATATTCTGTGCCAAAAAAAGGAATTAAATTGTTTATAAGTGCTTCAAGAGAACTTCTGAAATACTCAGAAGGTATACATTTGTCACATGTATTTCTCTGCAAGTTGGAACAAGCCCTGGAGGTTGTGTTTGTGAAGTACGTGATACTGTCAACCCAGCAAGTCGCATCACTCCAGGTACACAGGTACTCCCCTACTACAGTGGCAAATCTTTGAAGAAGCTGTTCTACAGATGGGCAAATACAGGGGCATCAAATGGCCTGCTGCTTCCAAGCACCCCACTGTATTTCTAAGAAATACATGAAATATTTCTTCCCTACAATGTTCATACACTTTGAGCCATGCTATCTCAAATGTGTATTGTACGCAGTTTTGTATCTTCCTTGCAATTCAGTCCCACACAATCTCGTTATTAATTGCCTTTATCTCCCTATAGTGCAGTGCTACCTCAAATATCTTGGATGTTTGCTCGGATCAGATGTTTCCTCAGATCACGAACAGTGAGGCAGCGGCACTGGCAATGGTAAACCCTGTGCCAAAGCACTACAGTTCTTCCTTCTTGGAGGTTTTTGAGATGAACAAGGGTTTCCCTGACCTAGGAAAGCCCAAGGAAGGAAGGAGAAACCTGTCAGGACTCAGCATCCCTTGCAGGAGAGGACGTGGAGTTCCTGAAACGTTCCCCGGGGAAACCACAGGATATTTAAACACAGTGAAACCGGAAGCAGCACTCGGACCATGAACAGTGAGACAGCTGCATTCTTGCTTCTTGGACCATGACCAGTGTGACCAGTCCAGTGTGCGGGCAGGTGGTGCACAAGGAGTCTGTGTGGAGTGCAGCAACCGCAGGCAGACAGGTTGCAGATATGTTGGAGATGGTGTCCACTCAGGCCAAAGTGGTAACCTATTCTAAAAAGGATGCAGCAACACAGACAAATACTGCCACAGGTGCATGTGGCTGTCCAGGTCCGTGGCTGCAGGGAATGCCACAGCCTNGGCCACACAAAGTCTGAGAAGAATCAAGCATAATTTTAGAGCATTGGGGAGACTAATCTATAACTCAGGAGCCCAAGTAATCTTCTTGTNGACATTATTAACAGCAGGTGTGCAAGGTGTGACCAAGTAGAGGACCTGCTTTGTATGGTGGCTAAGCTAAAGGATGACATTAAGAGGTTAAGAAGTACCAGAGAACCTGAGGAGGAGATACTCTACCATCGCAGAGGCAGGTACACCAGGAGACAGAAGAAAAAATGAGCCCTCTNGAGATGGGGTACACCTATCTAAGTGCAGGAAAAGGATCTTCTTGCAGGATTTGGTGGCTCTCATTGAGAGGACTTTAAACTAAAGTCAAAGAGGGAGGGGGACAAACCCAGGACTCCTAAACACATAGGGGGACATCCCAGTGCTGAGGGTGATATCCATGTCTCAGATCAAGTGCATGTATGTCCATGCCCATAGCAAGGGCAATAAACAGAAGGAGTTAGAAGCTATTGTGCACCAGGGAAACCATGATATAACTGCCATCACAGAAACGTGATGGGATGATTCACATGGTTGGAGTGCCACAACGGCTGGCTACAGGCTCTTTAGAAGGTATAGACAAGGAAAGAGAGGTGAAGGGGTAGCGTTATATGTTAAGCTCTGTTTTGACTCTCTTGAATTCAATGTTAGACACACCAAGGCGGAATGTCTATGGATAAGGACAAAGGGAAAGGCTAATGAGGCTGATATCCTGGTGAAAGTCCAACCAGGATAAAGACACTGATGAGATATTCTTTCCACAGCTTGGAGATGTCTCGCATTCACTAGCCCATGTTCTCATGGGAGACTTCAACTTAACTGATGTCTGCTGAAGGTATAACACAGCAGAAAGGAGGCAGTCCGGGAGGTTTCTGGAACATGTGGATGACAACTTTCTGTTGCTGCTGGTAACTGAGCCTACCAGGGGTAGTGGCCCGCTAGACCTACACTTTACAAACAGGGAAACCTGTGCCATCCATCGGCATGTACAAGACAACCACAGGTCAGGCCCAGCCAACACGCATTTAGGAAAGGAAGGTCCTGCCTAACAAATTTGATTTCATTCTATGACTGAGTGACCTGTCTGGTAGACAAGAAGAAGGCTGTTGATGTAGTCTACCTAGACTTCAGCAAGGCCTTNCCCGCTAGACCTACACTTTACAAACAGGGAAACCTGTGCCATCCATCGGCATGTACAAGACAACCACAGGTCAGGCCCAGCCAACACGCATTTAGGAAAGGAAGGTCCTGCCTAACAAATTTGATTTCATTCTATGACTGAGTGACCTGTCTGGTAGACAAGAAGAAGGCTGTTGATGTAGTCTACCTAGACTTCAGCAAGGCCTTTGACAAAGTCTCCCACAGCATCCTCCTGGAAGAGCTGGCAGCCCACGTCTTGGACAGGTGAACCCTTTG